>OZ025291.1:218787544-219084777 GCA_964019185.1 Maratus speculifer
AACAAAGATATCGTCTAGCTTTTCGTTGTCATAACAAAAAACACAATTTTTACAAGTTCATGGAGG
Organism: Maratus speculifer; assembly: GCA_964019185.1. NCBI lineage: Eukaryota > Metazoa > Arthropoda > Arachnida > Araneae > Salticidae > Maratus > Maratus speculifer. The sequence goes on from OZ025291.1 coordinate 218,787,611, forward strand.
CTACACTCACATTGTTTGACATCACACACAAGGTATAACAAAGATTTTTCAGAATATCAACAAAGTGCGATTACTGCACACAGTGGCGCAGCCAAGGGGGTGGTTTTGGGGTTAAAACCCCTCCCAGAGCTAAGAAAGATCGCTATAATTGTCGTTTATATGAATCAAAACCAAACTCTTAATATTTAAACTTTTTGGCGTACTTCCGATTCCGCCACTTTATTGAACCATATTTCATTTAATAAAGGGATTCAATTAAATGGCAAAAATTCTACTTAAAACTGTGAAAGTGCATATTACATTGATTAGTTAAGTAAAAATTGGTTATTTGAACTAAATCAATTTTCTGAGCCTTATTATGCTGAAAGAATGATGTTTTTCTGTCACACAGATGCTCTTTGAGTTTAAGTATTATACAGTGAATATTCTAATAAGTACGGATTCTATTAACTAGCAAACACCTTTATCAGAAACTCAAAACCCCCCGTAGAACCGAATTTTGGCTGCGCCACTGACTGCACACAAATCTAGTTTTTGTAAACAATAATTAAAAACAATTTTTAAGTACAGCACAGCGAAAAGAAATAGTTTACTTCCGGTTGTTAAAATACACAATTTAAATGTAAAATTAAATTACTATGAGAAAAGTTATAAGGATTTTTTTTTTTCATAACTTATCATTATTATTATTAACACGTTGAATATAAATGTAGCTAACTTTTTGGCACTGCTTTTTATTAATTGTCTGTTTTATATCGAATAACAATAATAAAACTTCAATTTCGAACGGAACCATTCATTTCCAGTTCATGGTTTTGCTACTCAATTACACTGTTTGTCAAAGGATTTTACTGAAAGAAAATAATAATCAATAACAAAGTTCCGAATCATGTATCACAAAATTATAACAATGTGTTTTCAGAACAGTCAAAAAGCGTGATTAATCTACGACAAAACTAGTTTTTGCAACCAATCGTTAGTAAAAAAAATAAAAAAAAATAAAAGATAATTTTAAAACCAACATAGCGAAAAGAAAGTCAAAGTCAATCATTAATCCTTCGTTTTAAGTGACCCACTCGCTTGAATAAAAACCTATAATAAACAGGTCAAGCATAGTTTTTGAGGACAATTACTTTAGATTCAGCTTGTTAGAACAACTATGCTGATCAAATGTTTTTTCTGCGGTGCGTTGTAAGCGTTCAAGCGTTGTTGATAGTTTGTCCTGCGATCAAGAAAATTACTGTGCCGACAAAAAGAAATAGATACTAATTATCAGCACGCTTTTTCTGTCAAGTTGGTTGGCAGAAAACTGTTAACTGCAGTTGTTTATTCAAGCGTTATTTCAAGAGAAATACAATTCCCAAAGAAATAATTGTTCTGAAATGAAAGTAAATAAATACACTAAAGCCTCGATTCAGTATTGAATTCAGACGCTTTTCTCCGGGAGTTACTTCGTGGCTCCGGGGGGGGGGGGGGGACATTATAGAATTCCGGGGAGGATTGTATTTTTTGACCATTGAAAACGCAATTTTTCAAATTTTCCTGCGGGGACACTTCATTGCCCCGGGAAGGAATGCCCCCCCCCGGGCTACCCCCTGACTTCAACACTGTCTGGATTAACCACAGGCGGACGATCCGTGGTGCAAAATATCCACGACGCGAATTTTTTTTTATTTATTTAATTTTTTTAATCCAAGGCAGCAGCAAGAAAAATTATAGTGCAAAGGTCAAAATGTGGAAGTTTTTTTCGCACTCATACTTTAGCATTTGAAATTGAACATTACGCGGCAGGTCACAAAAGTAGCAAGGACAAAATTACTATTTTGTCATGCAACAAACTGCGGATAGTCACAAACTTATGTTTCTTGTAATCGGGAAATCTCAGAAACCGAGCAGGACAGAACCGACAGAACAGACAAGAGCAGAAAATTTACCAGATGATTATTTCAACCACCTCCCCCCCCCCCCCCCCACCCAAAAAAAAAAATGTTGGATGAGTTAGCAGATTTTTAAGAATAGTTTGAAGAGATTTTTGTGTAAGTAATCATCTTTACTCCAAAAATTTGCCAAATAAGGCTGTTTTGTTTATTTGATAACATGCCTTCACAATCAGCTACAAATATATATATGTGTGTATTTTTAAAGTTTTGTACTTTTTGTGGATAGCGTTTATGTTGAAACTATTTTCGTGTTTGCACCTCATTCTTAATCTTTTTACGGCTTATCCGCAATGACCCTGCATCTAATTATGCGGATAATCCGGGGCTTTACTGTATTAAAAATTAGATCTAAAGTGTTCTAAATATCAATGCATCGCCAAATGCTTGGTAAAAAGTATGTATACTTACTTCTTGCCTCAAGTTCACTGCTAAACAAGCCCGAAATTTTGTGACTCAATGACATTTTTTAAACATAAAGGTGTATAAAATTGGCAGATCTGACTAATGAAAGTGATTTGAAATCGAAAAGACTTTTGCGTTTTTCGATAAATGAATTACCCATCGAGTTATACGAGATTTTGATCCTGATTTCTTTTTTAATGCTTTCGATCCAATACGGTTCAAAACGCCAACTTTGATAGCATTTTTAGACAGATTTATGGCAACCTCCACACTCTTTGCAGCTTCCGCAATTTGGTGAAATTTAAAACACATTAAAGAAGTAAAATGAAAAAAAAAAAAGTTTTGTATAAAAAAAAAATAAGAAGAAGAAGAAAGAAAGAAAGAAAAATGCTTTAAAGTAAAGGAAAAGTAAACGAGCAAAATCAGAGTGTTGAAACATCTTAAAGTTTGAACAAGAAGTAGTGCTATTAAAGTTTTTATTATTATGATTAACAAATTAATTATGTTTAATACTTATTACTACATTTTACTTGCTACATTTTACAGCTTATTGCTTTGTACTAAAATACATCATTCCCTTTGTTGATTTTGGAAAAGGTTAACGGTCGTTGTTTATTTGTTCTAAATGAATGTTTATCAATATCAAACACCATGTTTTTCAAATGATTAGTTTCCTTTTCCCTTGATCTCAGAAAGACATGGAACCAAGAGCAAGCATAATGTTGCATTACGATTAAGGCTGTTTTTAAATAAAAAAAATTGAACTTTATGGCATTAATTTCAATTTACTTTTGTTCAGAAATGCATTAAACTAGCAGGTGGTGGTGTTCAAAAACTATCTTATTGGAAAAGAAAGAAATATTAAATAGCTACAATTAATTTATAGATTTTAACGATTTTTAAAGAGTAACTGGTTAGGATACGAATTGAATATTTTTCCAACTGAGCGAAAAATTGCCCTGGCCGATAATTGAACCCAGATATTTGACTTACAAGGCCAATGCTTTACCTGTTAAGCTAACTGGGTGACAACCGGCGGGAATTTCTCGCTCAGATAATCTTATTGGTCATAGCATCTGGTCTGTCATTTAGACTGCACAACAGAATAAACCGCAGGTAAAGGAACTCCAAATAAAGATGGGTAGGTAGATATACAATTATTTTAACACAACCAAACTGATTAGAAAATTTATCATACGAATTGAATATTTTTCCAACTGGGCGAAAAATTGCCCAAGCCGGGAATTGAACCTAGATACTTGGCTTCGATTCAAGGCCTGAGCAATTTTTCGCTCAGTTGGAAAAATATTCTGTTCGTATGACAAATTTACCAATCAGTTTGATTGTGTTAAAATAATTGTCCATTTGGTTATGGTTACCAGTTTGACGTCCATTTTTTTTCCTCGAAATTTCGACTTCAAACAGAATTTTTTGGAAAAGAATTTTTAATCAATAAAAGTTTGACATTAAATAAATTTGAAAATACTTTTGCATTTTTTGCTATGAATCTGGAGTCTTTTAACTCTTTCCGGCACCGTGGTCCCACTCTGGCTACACTTAATTTTAATTTCAAACTTTCAAACGGCACCAAAAATATTTTAATAAAATTTTTCTTTTACAATAAAATCTTGAATTTGACAGTTCTTCTTCTTATTTTTTTTTTTTTAATCGTTTGTAAATTACGGTTGTCAGTTAACAATTTCTCGTTTTATGAATAGAATTTGTCTGTGCTGGAAAGGGTTAATATAAGTGGAGGCCAAATTGTTTAACTTCTAGTTGGTAGCTAAATATTTATAAATGCCTATAACCCCGTCTCTCCCCCCATACTCACTATCTTGAAAAGAAAACAAAAAAATTATACAACCAAATTTAGATATTCACATGCAAAGACAAGAACAGCTGCATCATGTTCATAATCATCTTATGATAGGAATAGTAATAGGTTCTTTCTATTTTTTCCTTTTATTTTATTTTCAAACATTTTTCGAACACAAATTCTCATTTTTCTTGTTATTAACACTTCACTTGAGAGATCTAAAAGAAAAAAAAATTAATGAGATAAAAGAAAATAGTCTTGGAGGAGGTTGATAATAATAATACCTGAATATTGGCATAGCGATCGTTATCATTATTATAATTTCCATTTTCGTCGAGTCACGCATATCAATTGGAATATTCTCGAGTATTTAGAAATAATAAATCTCGATATAAAAAAAACTCCTTTATAATTCGTACAGTGACTTTTTTTTTTCTTTTTTCTTGGCAGAACCGAAGGAGTCATTGATAAGTTCCACAAATGCTTGCCCAGTTTTCAACATTTGGGCATGGGCATGCGTATTTTTGAATAATTATTTTTAATTTTCATATCAACATTTCTGTCATCAAATAAGATGAAATTATCATTTAGAAGTAGTACAGATGAAAAATAAGAACTGTGTGCAAGTCGTAATAATCCAAAAGAATTTCTTTTCTATCTGTCTTTCTTTTCTTTTATTTTTTCTTTTTCTTTTTTTCTTTCTTTTTGTTTTCTTTTTTTTTTCTTTCGACTTTATGAAAATCCAGATAAAAAAGCCAAGCTATATTGTCGAATCCTACAAAACATTTCAGTGATGAGGATATTAATATTATATTGCTTCTGAAATTAAAAAAAAAGGCAATTTTATGACACAAGTTTAAATTAATTTTTGTTCGGAAACGCATGAAACTGGCAGGTTTTATTATTTCGAAATTAAGGGAGACCCTAACCCCATTTTCGGCCAAAAAAAAAAAAAAAAAAAAAAAAAAAAAAAAAAAATCTCAGAAAACGATAAAATACATATTTGCGAATATCCATGCAAAATTTCAGAACTCGGGGACACTTGGAACAGGTAGAAAATGAGCTTTTTAAATTGTACTCACTATAGAGTTTAAAGGACTAGCGGCCATTTAAAACGTGTTTTCCTGAAAATGACTTTTTCATATTTTGCCTAAGTTCAAAGTACTAAGGCTCAGTGGTAAAATGATTTAGAAACAAAGTGTTTATGTTTTTAGAATAAAAAAAAAAAAAAAAAAAAAAAAAAAAAAAAAAAAATTGCAACAAAAGTAAGGAGATTTTTTTTAAAACTATTTCTGAAAATTTTACATAAATTGGTAAACATGAAAATTATAACAAATTTAAGAAAATTTACCATGCATATTTTTTTTTCTTTTTTTAGCTGATTAAAACAGAAAATTAAAAATATCTCTCTTTAGTTCTTTTCTATATACTATAATACTATTTAAGAAATTTTAGTAATACCAAAATATTGACAATTGAATGAGGAATAATAATTTTAAAAAGTGTATTTTTCGACAAAAAAAAAAAAAAATCAAGAAAATCCCCACAAAAAAAAATATTTTTTAATAAAAAGTGATTTTTTTTTTGCTAATTATTCTTTACAAGATTCTTAAATAGTACACCAAAATTCATTACTTTAAAATCAATAATAAAAATTTTGAGTTTTTCTTACGGGTCTCCCTTAAGGGTGTTCTTAACTGATCCACTGAACAAGCGCAAAACGTTTTAATACATTTACAAATTCATTTTTTAATAGAAAGTTTTAAAATTTGAATGCCTGACTATGAAAACGATTTTGAAATGAACTTATTTTTCTATTTTATGATAATTAAATTACCTACCGAGTTATAAGCTATTTCGATAACCTGATCACCCGTTTTTTTCCCGCTTTTCGACCGGTTTTTCTGCTTTCGTCGGGAAATGTGCTCAAAAGTGTCAACTTTCAAGGCTTCTTATGAAAAATCTATTGTGTTTTTAAAAAAAAACAGAAAATTGAGTGCAATTAGACAGTTTCTGAATATTAACATCAGTAGTATAATAGTGGGGGTTCTGCGGCCGAAGGAGCAGCTGCTCATCTGCTCATCGGTCTTATAGCAGACTATAACTAAGAAGCAAAATCGATCAGTCTCTTAAAATCAAAAATGCATTTTTATCTGATTTGTTAGAAGAGTTTCGAAGACTTTTACATGTCTTACATTTTATGGCATAAATGTATATAAATGTCTAAGGTGTATATATGTGTTTAAAGTGATTTTCTGTTTACATGTGATTAGTTAGCTCTCTATACATATGGATCTTTGTATGACTATGTATTAATTAAATTTAAAAAGATTTAGTAAATTTTAAAAAGTTTTAACAAATTTTGAAAAGTTTAAATGAATTTTAAAAAGTTTAAACGAATTTTAAAAAATATTTAAGTGAGTTTAAAAAAGTTTCAACAAATTTTAAAAATGTTTTAAGAAATTAAAAAATATATATACATAAAATCTTAAAAATGCTTAAAAAAATTCTTAAAGTTTTAAAACGTATTTAAAAATCAATTGTAAGTGAATAAAAGTATTAACACATGTATTATATAAGTGCGTACATGTATGAGTATGTTTGCATATGTGTGCACTGCGTATAAAACATTATGTGAAAAGATATTGTGTAGAAGTTTTAAATAATTACACATAAGTAAAATCAACATTTTTTTATTAAATTAAAACAATTTACAGATAAAAGCATATTTACAGGCAAGATGTATTAACATAACAACATTTTTCTTGATAATTTTACAATATATAAACAATTTTCTTCAACCAGTACAATCTTGACTAATTTCACAATGTCCATAGGCTAAACTGGTGATACCATCTTCTAACAGATATCTTTTGTCGTCAAATGGTGATAAACATGTTTTGTTCTCTGTTAATGTATACAGACGATGTGCATCTTGAGCGATTCTTCTCTACTTTTCAATACTAGTTTTTTCTTGTTGAAGGCACCGCAAATAATCTTCATGCTTAATTTTCTGGCGAACAACATGAGTCGATACACCCTTAGCTCGTTTCTTCTCTTCTTTGAAGGATTTCAGGGAGTACATTTTGGATTTCAGCCCGACAAACTCAAGGGCTAAATCACCATTAAGTTCATCCTTGAACTTGCCGATTGCTTTCTTGTTAACATCTGAGTACAGTGAATGATGTTTCGGATAGTCTGAGAAATCAAAAAGTTTTGAATGCTGTTTCAAATCATCATAAATATTTTGCGTTTTAATATGATAACACAACGAGTCCGTGTCGGTGAATAACAGCTTTGCAGTATCATCTTTATATGTTTTCTTAATAAAATTATAATGAAAGTCATACATGACCAATTTAGATAATTCCAAAATAGCAAAACCAACATAAATCGGTCGATGCATGAGTATGCTAGTTTTCATCCTTTCAACAGCAGTTAAATCTTCATCATATGTTTTAAAAGATTTAAAAGTGGGTGAAGCCACTAATTTCTTAGCTCTTTTTTCATTATTAACAAGTACAATATTTCTACGTTTTCGTAGATTTTCCATAGTTTTTCCAAACACGGAGTTATTCATTAGTTTAAAAAAGTCTTTTTCGAAAGAAGATTTAGCTTCTTTTCTTTTCTCAGTATTAAAATGAATGTATTTCTGAAGCCAAGGCGTCTGTTTGAATTGGAGAGCTTTATGTACACATGAAAGTTTCAATCCAAGCTGCAAATAAAATTTCAGATTACGATAATGAACTACGTAATTTCGTTTGTCATTCAAATTGGGTATAAGTTTAGAGGCTGCAGCGAACTTTGTATTACCTTGTAATCTACGTGCATAGGAAGACAACATTTCCTGACTCACAGTCACTCTTTCAGGTGCGACAGGGTATTCGTTATGTAATTTATGAATTTTCTCAGGATATTTAAGATCCACTTCGAAAATATATCCAATTTCAGAATCGTCAGGTAATGATAAAATCCATTCTTCCGTAATATATTCTGTCGAACACCATTCAAATCCTCCAAAGGGTAGAAATTGGGACATAGCCCAGCCGTAGAGATTGTTAGCATCCCAGTACATAATGTAACTGGGATCCTCATCTTCATTAAATTCAGGTGTATTAGGTATGTTGGCTCGGGCATATCTATGACTAATCATGCTGATCCCCCCTCGAATGCCTTGTTCTATAAACAAAAGCATGTTGATATCTGTCGGCAATTCGAGAGGCGTTTCGCACATCTTCAAAGATGCTTGCCATGCAAGACTGGGTGCAGTCATAAAATGGGCACAATCCAACCCATAAAACTGCACACACAGCTTGCGAAAATTTTGGAACACGTCCGATAACTGGAGGACGTCTGACTTCACGTATAAATTGTGATAGTCCCCCAGTGTTTGAAGATGGAACGTGTCCCAAACAGCTTGAGCATGTGCGTAATCTTCTTCTGATATATGCTGCTGCGTTAATCCACATCACCCGGTGGACGGTGGTGACTTCTAAGTGGGATTGAAGGTCATCCGGTGTTCGAGCTGTAAGAGGGGGGTGGGGTGAAGGTCATCGGGCGTCACGCAAGGTTAAGATGACGTCATTTTAGAGGATGAGTGTGTTGTGACGTCATCTTAGAGGATGAGGGTGGGCTGGAACCCCCATTACTATACTACTTGATGTGGACATTGAATAATTTTTTACAAGTTTGATTTTTTTCAGTGTCGCCATCTAGTGGACTTATGTGAACTAATGTTGAAGCATTTTTGAGAATACTGGAAAAAGAATATTTTTTCTCCCTGACTGGGATTCGAACCCAAGTCGTTGGCTTAGGAGGTCGACGCTTTATCCGTTAGGCTATCAATTGGTTGTGTTAGAGTAGGATTGGATTGAAGTTATAGGGGATTCTCAAGATATGACTTTGCGTCTTGAGATTGAATCTTAGAAGTTTGATTGTTTAATGCTTATAATTTATTATTTGAATTAGTGTAATGAATGTTTTATTAGCATTATCTTTTGATTTTAATTAATAACTTTACAATTAATTTTGAATTGATTGTTTAATGAATGTATTATGATTATAATTTATTATTTGGATTAGCGTAATGAATGTCTTATTATTTTTAATTTTAATTAATAATTTTGCAATTAATTTTGAGAAATGAATTTAGTTTTCGAATGGGTAGTGTTGAATTTTATTGTCTATTTAAAAAATGTTTAGTAATAAATATATAAATAATTTATTATTATCAATGTTTGTTTTCTGTTATAAGTTAATTAGATATTTATTTTTTTATTTAATTTATATATTTGGTTTGGGGAAATTAATTCGATTCGTAATATATTTTTTGTAAAAAAATTTCATGAATACTATTTCATTTGAAAAATAATTTAATTAATAACATTTTATTTGAAAAATAATTTAATTAATAATATTTAATTTTAAAAATAATTTAATTAATAATATTTAAATTTAAAATAAATTTTTATTAATAATATTTTATTTGAAAAATAATTTAATTAATGATATTTAATTTTAAAAAATAATTTAATTAATAATATTTAAATTTAAAATAAATTTTAATTAATAATATTTTATTTGAAAAATAATTTAAGAAATAATAATTAGTTGTGATTAAGCAATGATACTTAATCTTTTTAATATTTTAGAATTTGAAATTGAAATTTAATTATAAAGTAAATTTAATAAAATTTTTTAATAGTTGTTTTGATTTTATTAATGTATGTTTTCATAGACTTTTTTATTAATGAGTGTTTTCATAGACTTTTTATTATGTCTTCATTACTTATACATTTCCTGTGTGTTAGAATTATTATTGCTATCATTATTATTATTATTATTATTATTATTATTATTTTTTAATACCTGAAAATGGTGCGAAGTGTTTAAATTATTTAATCTATCTTATTTGTAATTAAAAAATTGTTTGAAACATTCTTATTGTTTATATTTAATCACTTATTATTATTATTCACTTACTATTATTATCACATATTATTACCATTATCATTTATAACTTATTATTATTATTATTATTATTATTATTATTATTATTATTTTAGATTCATAAGTTTTTTCGATTATATCTTAATTTTTATATAAAACTTTGGGAGATCAATGTTAGACTGTATTCAAATGCTTAAAGTAATTTTGTGGACTTCATCTATTTCCGAGGTGAGTCTTATCTTATCATAGATAACACGATCTAAGATTAATCTAGCAATGATGAATCATTGTTAGATGAACTTTCTTTTAACAAGTTATTTATTAGAAGAGATTTATAAAATTCATTCGAAAAAATAATTTTTGATAATTATACATTAAAAATTTTTTTACTTTAAATATATTTTTTTTTTTTTTTTTTTTACGATATACCAAAACTTAGAAGTTTTAATTAAATTTCGGATAAAAACTTTAATCTTCAACTAGAATTTTTGAATCTTTCAGGATATTTATTGTGAAACAAGAATATTCTTTTAATTTAGCGATTTTTTATTATGTTTTTATTCTAATTGCATGAGATATCATTTTGAGTTGGTGATTATATGTTCATTCTCTTCATGTGGTCGAAAAAATTCATGTGAAGCGTGGCTCGGTAGGTATAAATAGCGATGAAAATTTCATCTTATGTCATTCGACAAGTTGAATTCGTACAGTTCAGACGTGTATTCATTCGCTCTTGATTTTATCTAAGTGTGTAGTTTAGTTTGAGAAGATTGGTGTTTTAAGAATTAATTTTTTTATTTTTTCGTTGATTTTTTACGGATGTTATCATGCCTTTTGTAGAAGCCGCTGCGATGAGAAGTCCTTTAGCTTTGAAGAAGATGTTCCAGTGTAAAACCTGCGAAAAATTATTTTCGACTCCTTTCAACTTGAGTCAACATGTCAAGATTCACTTGGGTGATAAGTCACATATTTGTGATATATGTCAAAAGACTTTCGGTCGAAAGTCTAATTTGATTAGACATTATAAAATGCATACTAATGTTAAATCATTAGAACAAGACAGACATTCTCAACTTTCTGTGACGAAGGATGATTTTTCTCAAAGTTCTATGAATATTGACATGTCATCTTATGACGATGTGCCTTTGAAGACTGCAACCCCTGAAGATGTGAAGAAGATTTGTACTTTGTGTAATAAGAGTTTTTCAAACTCTTTCATCTTAGAGCAACATAAGAAGATTCATTTAGAAGAGAAGTTATTTAACTGTGATGTGTGCCTGAAGACATTTGAATTGAAATGTGACTTACAGAGACATTTGAAAACTCATGAACAATCTGTATTTGAATGTAATATATGTGGGCATGTTTTCACACGAGAGGATAATTTGATGCGTCATCTTAGATCACATGAAGACCTGCGATTTTCTTGCCGTGAATGTACAAAGAAGTTTGGACGACAGTTTGAATTGAAAGACCATACGTACTCAACATCCGCGCGCACCTCTTGTGGGTATAAAGCGGAAAATAACTTCCTCATATGTGAAGTCTAAAAAACTCAAACAAAACCAGTGCGATGCACTTAATGTGTTTCAGACTGTCATGTTTTATCCTGATGAGCGAGAAGAAAGTGACATAGCAGTGTTTCACAGAAACTTCTCAGAGGAAATTCATAAATGTTTGATGAATCAAATTCAAGAAAAAAGAACCATTAAATGGTATATGGTGATGAAAATATCTCTTGAACGCATGGTTGATAATCAGGAGATGGAGGAGATTCAATCTTATTTTCGCTGTCAATGCTTTACCGAACTTACAGAAGATACTATTACAGAACATATGCAAGAAGGATTTTCCAAAATAACTAACTCCTTTGAAGAATTTATTCAAAGAGGATCTGGATGGAAACTTCAAAAGATTCATCATTTAGAACTTAAGATTGCTAAATATCACCCCCTTGCCGCAAGTTCATATATAGCTTTACCCAAGAAATTATATGATAAAAAAGCAGTACTTAATATCAAAAATGAAGATAACAAGTGTTTGGTGTGGTGTCTTTTAGCATTCAAACTGAATATACCTCGAGAGAAGAAGCCTGAAAGAGTTTCTCATTATATTCCTTTTGAAAGTGATATTAAACTAAGGAATGTTGAGTGTCCTGTTCCCCTTCAGAAGATACCCATTATTGAACAATTGAACAATTTACGGATTAATGTATTTGGATATGAAGAAGATGAAGTATGTCCTCTGTATATTTCTGAAAAGCAGAATCTGGATGTAATTAACTTGTTATTAGTCGGTGATGGGGAAAAGCAACATTATTGCCTTATTAGAAATTTCTCAAGACTTTTAGGTGATCTCACCAATCATAAAGCTGCTAGTTTTTATTGTTATCGATGCCTTCATCGTTTTTCAAGACAAGATCTCCTGAATAAACATGATGAATATTGTCGTCGACATACAGCACAGGCTATAAAGATGCCCAGTGAAAATGATAACATACTCAAGTTTTCTGGTATTCATCTGCAAGCGCCGGTACCCTTTGTTATCTACGCTGATTTTGAGAGTCTGCTTATTCCTGTTGCTTCAGTCACTCCTTCACCTAAATCATCTTTTATTGAAAAAACAGCTTATCATTTCCCATGCGGGTACGCCTATGTTGTCGTGGGGCCAGATGGTGAATGCTATAAAAAAATTAAGTGCTATAGAGGGGAAAATGCAGTAGAAAAATTTTTGCAAGACGTCATTCAAGAAAAAGATGAACTTGCAGAAAAATTAACTCATATCGTACCGATTCAAATGACTACACAAGATGAAGAAGACTTCAAAAATGCGAAAGAATGCTACTTATGCCACCAGCCCTTGAATAAGGACAAAGTCAAGGATCATAACCATTTAAATGGACAGTACAGAGGGACACTTCATTCATCCTGTAATCTTCAATATCGTCTTTGAAAAATGATTCCAGTCGTCTTCCACAATCTGAAGAATTATGACGCTCACCTTATTATGCAGGGTCTGGGCAAAATTAAAGATCATCAATTCAATGTCATTGCCAACAATATGGAAAAATACATTTCTTTTTCACTCACCAAACAACATAATAAATGCCAAGTAGCACTTCAATTCATCGACAGTTATCAATTTTTGTCGGCATCTCTTGAAAAGCTGGTGGCCAATTTACGAGTGGGAGACTTCAAGATCTTAAAATATAATATGACCAACATTGAATTGCTGCTGCGCAAAGGTGTGTATCCCTATCAATATTTCTCTTCCATGGAAAAATTCAAGGAAACCTCATTACCTCCACGTGAAGCCATTTTTAGTGATTTAACGCAGCAGCATATATCAGAAGAAGATTACGCACATGCTCAAGCTGTTTGGGACACGTACCATCTTCAAACACTGGGGGACTATCACGATTTATACGTGAAGTCAGACGTCCTCCAGTTATCGGACGTGTTCCAAAATTTTCGCAAGCTGTGTGTGCAGTTTTATGGGTTGGATTGTGCCCATTTTATGACTGCATCCAGTCTTGCATGGCAAGCATCTTTGAAGATGTGCGAAACGCCTCTCGAATTGCCGACAGATATCAACATGCTTTTGTTTATAGAACAAGGCATTCGAGGGGGAATCAGCATGATTAGTCATAGATATGCCCGAGCCAACATACCTAATACACCTGAATTTAATAAAGATGAGGATCCCAGTTACATTATGTACTGGGATGCTAACAATCTCTACGGCTGGGCTATGTCCCAATTTCTACCCTTTGGAGGATTTGAATGGTGTTCGACAGAATATATTACGGAAGAATGGATTTTATCATTACCTGACGATTCTGAAATTGGATATATTTTCGAAGTGGATCTTAAATATCCTGAGAAACTTCATAAATTACATAACGAATACCCTGTCGCACCTGAAAGAGTGACTGTGAGTCAGGAAATGTTGTCTTCCTATGCACGTTGATTACAAGGTAATACAAAGTTCGCTGCAGCCTCTAAACTTATACCCAATTTGAATGACAAACGAAATTACGTAATTCATTATCGTAATCTGAAATTTTATTTGCAGCTTGGATTGAAACTTTCATGTGTACATAAAGCTCTCCAATTCAAACAGACGCCTTGGCTTCAGAAATACATTCATTTTAATACTGAGAAAAGAAAAGAAGCTAAATCTTCTTTCGAAAAAGACTTTTTTAAACTAATGAATAACTCCGTGTTTGGAAAAACTATGGAAAATCTACGAAAACGTAGAAATATTGTACTTGTTAATAATGAAAAAAGAGCTAAGAAATTAGTGGCTTCACCCACTTTTAAATCTTTTAAAACATATGATGAAGATTTAACTGCTGTTGAAAGGATGAAAACTAGCATACTCATGAATCGACCGATTTATGTTGGTTTTGCTATTTTGGAATTATCTAAATTGGTCGTGTATGACTTTCATTATAATTTTATTAAGAAAACATATAAAGATGATACTGCAAAGCTGTTATTCACCGACACGGACTCGTTGTGTTATCATATTAAAACGCAAAATATTTATGATGATTTGAAACAGCATTCAAAACTTTTTGATTTCTCAGACTATCCGAAACATCATTCACTGTACTCAGATGTTAACAAGAAAGCAATCGGCAAGTTCAAGGATGAACTTAATGGTGATTTAGCCCTTGAGTTTGTCGGGCTGAAATCCAAAATGTACTCCCTGAAATCCTTCAAAGAAGAGAAGAAACGAGCTAAGGGTGTATCGACTCATGTTGTTTGCCAGAAAATTAAGCATGAAGATTATTTGCGGTGCCTTCAACAAGAAAAAACTAGTATTGAAAAGCAGAGAAGAATCGCTCAAGATGCACATCGTCTGTATACATTAACAGAGAACAAAACATGTTTATCACCATTTGACGACAAAAGATATCTGTTAGAAGATGGTATCACCAGTTTAGCCTATGGACATTGTGAAATTAGTCAAGATTGTACTGGTTGAAGAAAATTGTTTATATATTGTAAAATTATCAAGAAAAATGTTGTTATGTTAATACATCTTGCCTGTAAATATGCTTTTATCTGTGAATTGTTTTAATTTAATAAAAAAATGTTGATTTTACTTATGTGTAATTATTTAAAACTTCTACACAATATCTTTTCACATAATGTTTTATACGCAGTGCACACATATGCAAACATACTCATACATGTACGCACTTATATAATACATGTGTTAATACTTTTATTCACTTACAATTGATTTTTAAATACGTTTTAAAACTTTAAGAATTTTTTTAAGCATTTTTAAGATTTTATGTATATATATTTTTTAATTTCTTAAAACATTTTTAAAATTTGTTGAAACTTTTTTAAACTCACTTAAATATTTTTTTTAATTCGTTTAAACTTTTTAAAATTCATTTAAACTTTTCAAAATTTGTTAAAACTTTTTAAAATTTACTAAATCTTTTTTAATTTAATTAATAGATAGTCATACAAAGATCCATATGTATAGAGAGCTAACTAATCATATGTAAACAGAAAATCACTTTAAACACATATATACACCTTAGACATTTATATACATTTATGCCATAAAATGTAAGACATGTAAAAGTCTTCGAAACTCTTCTAACAAATAAGATAAAAATGCATTTTTGATTTAAAGAGACTGATCGATTTTGCTTCTTAGTTATAGTCTGCTATAAGACCGATGAGCAGATGAGCAGCTGCTCCTCCGGCCGCAGAACTCCCACTATTATACTACTAACATCTGCTATTTTCATGCATTTCCGAGCAAAAATAAATTAAAGTATGTGTCACAAAGTTACCCTTTTTGATTTAAGAACACCCTTAAGTAATCGAAAAACTTTTTTCATTTTTTGGTTAACGTAAAAGATCCTTCAAAAAATATCTTGGAGAAAGGAGAAATAAAAGCCACAGAAAGGAGAAAAAAACGGTTGCCACGTGATCCAAAATCGCTTCTAAATTGATAAATAATCTTTTTGTATAAAAAGGGAAAACGTACTTCGACTCGAAATTGCCTCCATAGTCAACTTTACCAGTCGTGTGTCTACATTTACAAATGAGTTAGTAATTGTGTCAGACAGTTTTGAGCTTGTTGAGCAATGCACTTGAGGACGACAAAAATAAGGAAAGCTTATCACTGGTAACATGAACCACTTTTAACGGTGTATTCCAATCCAAATTGCTTATTTTCTGATTTATTTTTAAATTCATTTTTATTCTCAAACGCATAGAACTGGCACATTCTCTTATTTACAAAGAACGCAGTGTGCCGTGCAAATGGAGAAAATACTGAAAAAAAAATGCTGTCAAAGTTGTCATTTTGTGCTGAATTTTCCGAAGCAATAGATCGGGGAACGAAAAAAAGAAATGGTCATACTGAGGAAGTAATTGCTTATAAATCCGATTCCAATGAATGGAGGGGAAAATGAAATCACACGGCATCTTATACGTCCCTTCAAAAATCCCCTCAGCAAGTTCCACTCTTCTGTACTTTTAAAAATGAGCCTGAAAATGTATCAGAAAATTTCGGGCTGTTGAAGGTAGGAACATATTTTTTCGAATACACCCTTAAGGGTGTTCTTAACTGCTTCGCTCAACAAGCGCAAAACGTTTTGACACATTTACAAATTCATTTTTTAGCAGAAAGTTATAAAATTGGAATGCCTGACTATGGAAGCGATTTCCAATCGAACTTATTTTTTCATTTTATGATAATTAAATTACCTATCCAGTTCTAAGCTATTTCGCTGACGTAATCACCCGTTTTTCTCCTGCTTTTCGACCGTTTTTTTTGCTTTCGTCGGGAAATATGCTCAAAAGTGTCAACTTTGAAGGCTTGTTATGAAAAATCTATTGTGTTTTTTAAAAAACAGAAAATTGAGTGCTATTAGACAGTTTCTGATTAATAACACCTGCTATTTTCATGCTTTTCCGAACAAAAATAAATTAAAGCATGTGTCACAAAGTTGCCCTTTTTGATTTAAGAACTCCCTTAACACAAGGGGAAAAGTTTCCTCTTGAGTGTTCCTGTAGTAATAGTTCTGTATTTTAAAATATGTTAACCAGGTTCATTTTAAAATGCATTCGCTATAAAGTTGTAGGCTTCTAAAGGCTTTAAAAATCAATTTTTTTGGAGTAGAAATAAAATTAACACGTTTCACACAGAAATGAATAGGGATGGTGCCTGAAAGCATTTTTAAGAGAATTTCTACATGGCTGATATCGTGAGTGAGGACGAAGCAATTCAATATATCATTCTATAATTCACACATTGGCACCACACTATTGTGAGAAATGAAAAATCAATGATATCATCTACCCGAAATTTTCTGTTACGCCTCAAACAATTAAGACGATTTTGAATTTAATGGCAGGGTAGCCAGAATTAGCAGTCATAAAGAAATAAGTAAAAAAGAATTCGACGCCAAATCGTACGTTAGGGCACTATTTTGAGAATATACTGTGAAAGACAAAACATACCGCATGTGCATGAAAAGATTATGATCTAACGAGGTACTTAAACTCAAAACTTAAACAGGGAAAAGAGAAAAGAGTATTTTACTGACTGACAGCAAAGTCAAACTTATTCTTTTCAAAAAATTATTTCTATCGAAGGTGAATACTAATCTTAATGAATTCTATTTATCTGAGAGTCATTTTTAGTGATAAGGCAGATGTTAGATATGTTTTCTCCCTTTTCTTTTGAAAGAAAATTATTGTGGAAGTGAAATAAACGTTAAGATAAATGGCTAAGTAATTAAAGATTAGCTTTAAGTGAAATTTAGAAAAATGCATAATTTAAGAAAACTGTGATTCTATATCACAGTTCCCCCTAGGTTCGACTGTTCTGCAATTTTATTTATTTATTTGTTTATTTATTTAAAAACATCATAAGTGAAGAATAATTAAATTTCAAATTCGATGTGGGAATAACGACAGTAATTCTTTCCTGCTCCTCCTCCTTTGGAGGCATCTATGTTCAATAATTTTCAAATTCGAGAAGAAAAATTAACTGCTACCTGATCCTGTTTCAGAAATTACAACGTCTGTCTGCAAAACAGCTTCTATGTGAAAAATAAAAAAAATATAGAGAGATAATTGGGTAAGATTGTTAACTCCTTCAAAATACATGTTGCTAATCGTATCGCTCTCTCTCGTTTCCAACCTCCCCCCCTCCCCCCCCCCCCTTGTTAAAAAGAATTTATGATAGCCCAATTTATCAGCTTTATGCAGCCCCAGACTGAGTTATAGTATGGCGTGGAAACTTTTTTAGAAAACTGCTCATGTCCATACTTTGAATTCTGCCGTGCGTGAAAAATTGTGGAAGGAATAAATTTTACACATACGGCCGCACCCATTGTTGTTAGGGCGTTGTTTCAGTATGGGTGGGTTTTCGAGCTGCAGGCGGGGGTGTGTAGAGCTAGCTATCTGTTGTTGCTGAGGGAAATAAGCAACAGCATGGTCTCATGAAGACAAATTTAGTTCCGTTTCGAACTCCCCGAGATAATTATTAAATCTCATGTTGAATAAAGTAGCTTTTCTGAATTTTAACTCTTACCAAATTCTATATTTATCTTTCATGAAACTAAGCACATTCTGAATTTCATGATCATCCATAGCTAGGACTTTTTTCCTTGTACACGAGAACAGCTGAAATTGGTTTTCAAATGTGTTATGCATTTTCATATGGTTGAATTCGATATAATACTTTAATTTATTAAACAGTGGAGATTTATTACATTATTCTGAATGTCTTGGAAAGTGTTTCATAAACTATGCTTGAAGCGGGATTTTTTTCTTTCTAGTTTTTATGATAAAAAAGATGAACAGCCTTAATTATCAATGTCACAGCTTTTTCTATTGCCTATCCAGTGTTCTCGCTGACATTTGATCAACGTTAGTAATTTGGCTAATTAAAAATAAGAAACAATCGCCAAATGAAAAAAAGTATTAGCAAAATAGATTCGCCGTGTAACACACACACACAAAATTGTCTTTAATCCTTTAATGTACCCCATTTTTGTTCAATATGTTCTAATATAAACTAAGTTTTTATAACTGCGACAACGATTGTTATTAATCTAATTTCAATTATCTGCTACAAATGTATTAAAAAGGTGTATTTATTGAAAATATGTATATATGCATATGTTTGAAAACGAAAAGGAAAAGAAAGAAAAAGCAAAAATTGAGCACTAGCAATTTGGCGAATTTAATCGCTTGTTTACTCGCCAAATGAAGAATTTAATCGCAATTTGGCGCAATGGCGAGCGACAGCTAGAACCCTGCCTATATCATTATTTCCTGATATTTTTCGAGATTTCTATTATACACATTAAAAAAATAAGAACACAACTATAGTTTGAAAATAGAGGTAAAGAAAAACAAAAGAGGCTATCATGGAGTTCTAAACTAATCTATAATTTTCTTATATATATTTATATATGCGTGTGTACAAGTATATAAAGTTTTCATTCGTATTTAAATAATGGTAATACAGATTCAGATTAAAATATTTAAATGAAGTTTTTCTTTTCCGTTATAGCTAATCATCAGAATTTCAATCATTTTTTTTCCATTAAAATAAAATAAAGAATAATAAAGGATTAAAAACTGTGACTAGTAAGTAAAAACATTTAAATATCTGAAAAGCATTCTATTTTAGTAATATTTAAGAAGAATTGTATTTGAAAAAGACATTTTCCAAATCCTTTAATTAATGCATGGTTTATTTAATTCGTAATCTTTCCTTTAAATGCAAATGTGAATCATTACAAGAATGCTTTCGCAAAAATCGATCCTTCTATCTATTTTCCATTTTCTCTTATGCATAACATACATATATATACACACATTTACATGATTGAAAAAAGATAATGTAAAGTAAAGACAGTTATGTACAATAAAAATTTCCCTCGAGAAAATTTTCGATAGAAATTTAATAACTTCTCTTAATTAGTTGTTAAAGAAAAAGAAAAGATAAAGAACAATATTTTATTATTACGATTTTTCATCTTTCTATCTTGTAATAGTTTTTGTATGAATTTAACATGAATGAATAACAAATATTTCTAAAGAGCTATTCAGCGTTTGTTCCCTTTCGTATTCCCGGGTGGTTTATTTGAATAATGAATATTGTATTTAAAAATGTGCATTTAGAATTCTTAATGCTAGTATTTTAATTAAATATATATGTATGCAGAAATTCCAACAAAAATTAAATAAAAAAAAAGAAGAAGAAGATTTGCATTGACATGATAAAAGAATTTGAAATCGAAATTTTGTTCTTTTCAACTTTTTAGAAATAGTAAATACATATAGCTTCCGAAGAAAAAACCCTGCGAGACAAGATTTTGAAACAGATGCATAGTCCTGCATAATTTACATCAGCTGTGCCATTCTTTTTGGTTTTAAATAAAGAATTTAAGCATGAAATAAACAAAGATAAGATTATTATTATAATTATTTTTTTTTTTTAATTTTGTGTAAGAACAAATTTTTATTATGTTAGCATAAAAAGAAACAATATAGAAATGCAACAAAAATTAAATACTATATTTAAAAAGTAAACTTCTACCAACTGCTTTCAAAAAAAAAAAAAAAAAGAAGAAGAAGAAGAAGAAGAAGAAGAGAGAGAGAGAGACAATTAAGCCTTGTCCAAATTAAGTCAATCCAAATTGGCTATTTTTTGACACATTTTTAAATTCATTTTTTGAAAAAAAATTCTGTAAAATTTGTTTTATATTTAATCGAACATCTTTTTCGAGTCAATAAAGGACAAATTTTTATTTTTAAGAACCTGTGACAAAACATATATTCAACATGACAAAATTTCGTAAATGGCTCCCGTCGCGAAGGGGTTAAGGAATTAATAACACAATTTTTTAAATGTTTTTCGGCACAGAAAATGATGTCAAATAGAGCGTTTTGTACTGAATTTCTGGATACGATACTGCGATGAGGGGAGGGGGGGGGGGAGAGAGAGAACTGATGTCGCGAAGGAATAATAGCTAATTCAAGAGGTGTTTAATTTATCGCAAACACAACAACACAAGCTAGTTTCATGCATTTCCGAAAATAAATAAATTAAAACCTATATCATAAAGTTGCCTTTTTTGGTTTTTTTGAACAGCCAAAAACTTCTGCCCATAAAGATGGCGATATTTTTAATTCTAAAATTACTAGGTTGTTGTTAGCAGTGCTTGTTTTAATCGTTTCGTCAGCGGCAGATCTGCAGGTTAAAGAGGTGCTAAATATGAAACTTCATTTTGTTTCTTTCGAAAATATTTTAATAATTCTTTTCCTTAAAATGTGCAATGCATGTTGTTTAAACTTAATTCTATCTCGCGATGCTATTCATAAACAATAGCGATTGCCCATACCTATTTTACGACCCTATACATTCATGTGAAAAGAAAACTCACACATCCTTGTGTTTTTTCCTTTTTTATGAAGATGACTTATAGCTTTCCTTTAAATAATGACTTGATGCATCGAAATCAAGCGTACCTTGACTATCTCGACACATGTCTCTACAATCTCGTCCCAAGACAAAAGTCAGAATCAAAAAGCGGTTCGTCACATCTTTGTGATTCCTTGTTCACAGTGATTTCATTGCTGATAACTGCAGACGAAGCGTGACGAGTTTCGGAATCATTTGTTGCCGTGAAAATTCCATTCGTTACCACTTTTCTTTCTTTCGTCTGTCAGGTAGATAATTAAGGAATCGTTCGATAGAAATTGTAAGATTCCTCCGCTTCATATAATATAGATATTGTGTGTTTAAAGAGAATGACTGTAATATGATTATCTTTAAAACTCGGCTCTTTTTGGATGATTCACTTGATGATCGCCTCGAGTGAAAATGTTGAAAGAGATAATGAAGAAGAAGAAGAAGAAAAAAAAAAGATTCCAAGTTTCATGATGATTAAATAAGACTTGATTGGTTGTTATTTGTTTTATGGAGGTTTCGTCGGGAAATCATTTCATTTAATTGAGGGTTGTTGGAATAAAATTTCTGTTTGAAAGTGACGAATCGCAATTATTCTAACATATATATTATGTCTAAGCATTTGTAAGAAATAAAAAATAATAGGGGTTATTCATAAATCTTTCGTTTTCCATTCTCGGAAAAGTAAATTAACTTTATTTTTATTATTGTTTATTTTTTTTGTGATAATTATGTACGCATTATTCACGTTTTCCTTTCTTTATTTTGACAATATGTGTTATGCATTTATTTTGGTACGAATATTTAATAGATTTCACAGTTTCGTGATGATTGGTTGTTAGTTGTTTAATGGGACTTCCGTCAGAGAATCTTCCTAATTGAACATTATTATTATTATTATTATTGTTACTATCGTTATTATTATTATTATTATTATTATTTTATCTGAAAGTGATGGATCATCTGGCACATATTTTATCTAAGGCACTTCTAAGAAATAAAAAGAAAAAGGGACTGATTTAAAGTTCTTTATTTCCCCCCCCCCCCTCACACTTGAAATGACGATTTACATTCATCTTTTGAGCGACATACATTTATTTATGCTTGTCCGAAGTTTTTTCTTCATTTTATGTAATTGAAATATTTATATTACAGATAATGTATAATAAGTAAATGGATCATTAAAGTTGACTGCAACTTTAGTAGATGCGTTTCTCAATATCCCCACCTTGGACATCTTTACCACCTTTACAAACATTTCAGATTTAAATAAAACACTTGTCATTGCTTAAGATATATGTATTATTTCATAGTTAAATAATAATAATAACTATAATGACAAACTGTACATTTACTTGAAATCTTTATCAATAGATTTAATATTCTTAGGAATATGTCGATGAATATTGTGTTGTGATTTGCTATTCTAGCAAATCACAACCCCCCTTAAGTGGGTTTATAAGCGGGTAAGTTTGCTGACTAAGTAAATGGATAAATATAACGAATTATACAGAATTAAAATAAATGAGAAATTTTGTGTACGTGCATATAAAATCTTTTTCGCAGTTATCCCGTAAGCTATAACGTGCTTTCATTTAAAAATTTCATTATCACTAAGTAGTGTGCTGAACTTAAAATTAATAGTAATTATAAGGGAGAAAAACAATATTTCCTGATTTCGTAAACAAAGATTATTATTATTATTATTACTTTTTTACTTACCCATCATACGTTACGTAGACTAGGGGAAATGATGCAATTGTTTTGAAAATCGAAAAATATTTTTGACGGATTTACACGTTTCAGACACTGGAGATTCCGAAACATGTTTTTTGACGGATTTACACGTTTCAGACACTGGAGATTCTGAAAAAAATATTTGTAGGAAAATTTTTTTGTCGTCCGTCTGTCTGTAAATGCTTTATCTTCCAAACAAATTGAGACAGAGACTTAAAATTTGGTGTCTATTTAGTATGTGATAATGGGAAGAAGACTATTGAATATCAGTAACCTCAATTATCCAAAACTGTTTTTTTTTTCTTTTTTTGGCTCTTGAAATATTTGTTCTGATGAAAAGTATATAAAAGCTTTCATTTTTTTTATTTCAAGTAGTGACTGTAAAAGACAATAAAAAAATATATAAATTTTGCACAACGAATGAAATCTATCGAATAATTAATTGTCGAAATATTTGTAACCCCATTTTCCGCACTCTTCGATTTTTCACGACCCTATATTTCATTCAAATTTCAATTCAAATATATATTTTAACTGGAAATGAGAGACTTCATTCGATTCAGTAAAATGTTAGTTCATAGGTTTATCATTTTTGGAGTAATAAGGATATTATTTTACTACTTGATTATTACGTTGATCAAAAAACTATCGCCAAATTATAAGATTAAATGCCAATAATGACTTATCGTAAATGTCACTTGCACTTGAGATTAAATACCTTACTAATGTTTGTATTATCATAACTGCTTTTCATTTGACGTTTTATTCGTATTTTTATTAATTTTTTACTGATTTACTTGTTCTTTCGTTATTTAAAATAAAAATTATGCCAATTTGTATACTTTACGAGTAGTTTGGGGATTGATATAATTTGTCGAAATGGGTCGATGGGATAATCAAGTAGTACCCGCAATTCCGTAATAGAGCATTACTATGTACTAAAAATATTTAAATATGCGTTTAAATATTATTATGGAATTGCAATGCATTTTATAAATAGCTTATACATGTTTTATTTCCATATTTTATAGTATACATATCCATGATGGGTAAGTATTACAATGGTCCACAGCGACTAGTTTTACTTTTTCTTAAAAAGTATGTAGCAAAATTTTTTATTTTGAAAAATATGATTTTCTAGAATGATTGTTTAGATTACAAGTTTAAATTCTCATTTAAACTTGTAATGTTATTTTATTCAGGTGATCTAAATAAGCAGTTTTATCTTTTTATCGGCCACCAGTTTTGTTTATTCAGTATGATTTGTTTGACGATAGCTAAAGGAAAGCATTGATATAGTTCTTTGGAACGGTTCGTTACAATGAAGAAATGACACATGAAATGATTATTTTCCACTTATCCTTGACCTACATTCTCTTCTCTTATATGACTGATTTCATCAATATTCCTTTTCATTAGTTCATGTATTTAATTATCTTTAAAACATCTGCTATTGTTTCCTTAACACATAAAAAAATAAATCAAAAAGAAAAGGTAAGATTAGATATTGAACAGAATTGTATTGTGTGTAATAATTATCAACTATCTTCAAAACAGCGAAGAAATTGCGAAACATAGTATATACTACATAATTCACTATCTATGCAAAGTTATTTTTGTTATGAAGTATTCTATTCGAAGTTAGGTAATAATGAATTCGAGGGTATGTACACTCAGTGTTCTCGCTGTCGCTCGCCATTACGCCAAATTGCGACTAAATTCTTCATTTGGCGAGTAAACAAGTGATTAGATTCGCCAAATTGCTAGTGCTAGATTTTTGCTTTTTCTTTCTTTTCCTTTTCATTTTTCATTCATATGCAAATATGCATATTTTTAATATATATGTAGCGGATAGTTGAAATAAGATTAATAACAATCGTTATCGCAGTTATAAAAACTTTATTATTTCAGAAATATTTAAAAAAAGGGGTTACATTACATGATTAAAAAATAATTTTTTTGGTACTACACATCGAATCTATTTGGCTAATACTTTTTTCATTAGGCGAATGTTTTTCATTTTAAATTAGCCAAATTACTAACGTTGGTCAAATGTCAGCGAGAACACTGTGTATATTGTAAGAAAAAAAGAAAAAAAAATCTGCAAAGTTACAGAAATCTTTGTAGGAAACTGGCATTTCTAGAACTTTTTATGTTACGGCAACAGCAAAAATTCATGTGATACACATTTGCACTGAAAATCAAAAAATCTGTAAAGATACCAAGATTTTTTTTTTTTTTTTTTTTTTTTCCTTAAGAATATAGGATGTCTAGAACTATTAATGGAATTGCGACCCAGGTTACAGATAACATTTTTGTAAGATTAATATTAGTAAAAATCTTTTGTAAAGCTACAGATTTCTCTAGCTTTACAAAAACTGATTTTGATGGGGGGGGGGGGGTTAAAAATAGAATATAGATAATATTTATTTTTAGTAAGTATATAGATTTCTATATTGAATTACAGACCTTTTTTTTTTTTAACAGTGTAAGCGAATCTATTTAATATTAAGGTACGTAGCATTAGTCTATGTTTAATATTTGTAACCATAGTCATAGGCAACACTTTTGATTGTAATTAGTGCACTGCTCAACAAGAGCGGATCTGTGTAACACATTTATAAATTTATTTCTTTCCGGAAATATATAATTTTTTTTACATTTTATGACGCATTTTTAATCGTAAAGCCACAAAATTCGCAGGGCTGGCTGACTATTAAAGCAATTTGGATCCGAAATGAAATTTCCATTTTTTTTATAAATTGATTGCTTATCGAGATATAAATAATTGACACGAGATACAAGCAACCACGTTACAACCCGGTTTTTCTCCTCTCCCTGAATATATTTTCTCCTTTTATCCAGAAATTTGGTTTCAAAAGCCAACTTTGTCATATTTTCTGAAAGATCTTTGAAGCTCTCGAAAAAGTGAGAAACGTCTTTCGACGACATAGTTTCTGTTTAATAGCAGCTGCCAATTTCGTCATAAAATTGCCTCTTATTTTACGATATAATTTTTAATTTATTTATTTTCGGAAATGCATAAAACTAGCAGATGTTGCTGTTCAGAAATTTTCTAATAACACTCATCCCCCCCCCCCGCCTTTTTTTTAAAAAATACAATGGATTTTTCAGAAAATAGTGTCAAAATGTTCGTTTTCAATCGAATTTCCGTGCGAGATAAGATTAACCACTCAAACTGTGGTGAAAAACATGTTTGTCACGTGATCAAAATCACTTATAACTCGGAAGGAGAACTTTCGCTTATAACTCGAAGGGGAATTTGTTGATCAAAGAAAAGGGAAATTCAGTTCGATTCTAAATTGCTTCCATAGATACGCATTCTAATTTTAATCTTTCAGTTTAAAAATGAAATTGTAAATGTGTCAAAACGTTTTACGATTTTTTTTTCGATAATTAGTTTATTTTACTACCATTTCGTAGCTCGTCGAGGTACGTAAATTGGATAGTATTAAAGGTTATTATTATTATTATTTTTTTTTTTCCTGTTTTCTCAAATGAAATCTCGACTGTGAATTACTAAAGCTACATTTATTTATTTAGAGTTACGTTTATTCATTTCAATATGAAAACGTTTTCCTTTGACTTTTTTAAACAAAACATGAAACTTAGTTTCAAATCCGACAAGAAAATCCATAAAACTTGTGAAGAAGCGTAAAAGTTGTTGAAAAATTGGACAAAGCTTTTAAAATTTATGCTAGATTGGGTCGGGAATGACCTGGTCCAATTTCCTACCATTCTCCGCGAATCCAGGTGTGAGAGGAGAGAGGAGTAAAAAAGAGGAAGAATATTATTCTTCCCTCGTATGGCCTCCTGCTTCGACACTGGATACACAGGAGTGGCAGCTTTTTACAACAGGGAAACCAGATGTCACATCTCTTTTCCTATCAATAGAAGTATTGTCCCCGTAGCGTTATTCGATATATATCATGCCAAACACGGCGATACAAGGCCGCGCCATGCCACTGCCACCAAAAGGGCCGCTGCCATGATGGATTGGGACACTTCGTAAAATTTAAATGCATCAGAAAGAAAAAAAAAAGAAAAGAAAAAGAAAAAAAATAACCTTTTTCATACCATTTTTTTTTTTTCTGACGAATAATTTTTATTTCTATATGTATGATTGCTACTTTATTTTCTTGTAAATGCGATCCAACTTTTGGATTTTAGTCGATTTCTACTTTCTGACCACTTATTGTGATTATTATATCCTGAAAAAGATAACTTGTCGCAATTCCATAAGTCACAATTTTGACAAGTTGTTCTTCACTTTAACCGTTGGTTGAACTGTTTACTCAAAAAAATATTTTTCCGCTCTCAACAGTTCAGAAATTTCTGATTCATTTTCGGACTCCTTTCTAACAGTAGAAACATGAAACTTGCAGAGGTGATTTTTGAAGAGAGTTTTATAATTTACAAAAATAATTATAATTAGAATTTATAGATAATTCTTTTCTCAGTATACCCCTTTTTCCGTTCCCAGATCTCCCGTTTCGGAAGATTTGGTTCAAAAGACCAACTTTGACATTTTTTGCAATTTTTTCTGCATTTGTCAAAAAACCGACACGCACAGTACATTATATAGTTTCTAAATAGGAGAATTTGCCAGTTTGATGCGTTCGAGGGAAAAATGAATTTAAAAATAAATCAGAAAATAAGCAGTTTGGATTGGAATACACCAACTCCAAGGTATTCCCAAGGCTGTTCTTAACTGCTCTGCTCAACAAGTGTAAAAAGTTTGGAAAATTTAAAGATTCATTTTTAACGGAAATATATAAAATTAGAAGGCTTGACTATGTAAGCAATTTGGAATAGAACTGTATTTTCCATTTAAAAACAAATAAATAAATAAATTGCCTACTGAGTTAAAAGTGATTATCATCACATGACAAACACGTTTTTGATAAACAAATTTTCCACTCTTCCTTCAGAGATTATTCTTCTTGTGTACAGGAATCGGTTCAAAATGCCTACTTTGACAATATTTTCTGAAAGATTTATTGCTCTTGGGAAAAGAAAAAAAAAAAAAAAAAAAAAAAAAAAAGGAAGACACAATTTGATTTATAAATTCTTAACAAAATATCTGTTTTGTTTTTTTTTTGCTTGTTTGTTTGTTTGTTTGTTTGTTTGTTTGTTTTTTTCGCGCATTTCCGAACAAAAATTAATTAAAACTTATGCCATAAACTTGCCCTTTTGGTTTGAGAACAGCCTTAAAAGGTATTTCAGATTGGCTGATTTTGCAGAAAAGGTTTTTGCTTCTACTTGAAACATGTATGCATATTCTTTTTTAGTGCAGTTCTGGAGGTCTAAACTATAATTGTTCTTTGACGACCGCATTCTTCTTCTTATACTTTTTTCTTCTCCTTTTTCCTGAAAAGAAAAAAAAATATCAATGAAATATCTTTACTATAAATAAAATACTTTTAATATAAAATACCTTTGATAATATTTTTAGGCTAAAACCCCTGTTCATTAATGTTATTTCTATGAAAGAAATTTTTGAATGTATTTCTTTCGCATTTTAATATTTTTTAAACTTGAAAATGACCGCATTTTCATATATATATATATATATATATATATAAGATGCAATGAAAATTGAAAAAAGTAAAAAACGATCTACATACAGATCAATCTCGCTATTCATTAAAAAAAAATAAATAAATAAATAAAATAAAATAAAAATATTAAAATGAGGAGTTTGAAAAAATTTCTTGTGGAGTAGCAGTTCTCAAGATCACTTCTTAATAAGAGCGAGACTTTTGAACAATGACAGCCCTATTTTTAATGTAAAGGTATAAAATTGGCGTGCTTTGAAAGCGATTTGGAATCGAAATTTTTTTTCCATTTTTCGATAAGTAAATTACCTATTCAATTATAAACGATTTTGATCAGGTGAGAAGATCTTGATCTCCCTGCTTTCAACGGTTTTTATACAGTCACCTAAAAATAGAACATTTGTTTTACTTCGTTGTTTTAATTTGTTTTGTAACGTTTGTTGGTTTGTCGATTACAAAGTTTCTGAATAACAGCACCTGCCAATTTCATGTGTTTGCGAATTGAAATGAACTACAACTTGTGTTATAAATTTGCTCTTTTGAATTTGTGTACAGCACATAGATTCCATTCGATGAGAAACAACAAGGTGCGAAAAGAAATTTAAGACTGTTCTCAACTGCGCAAAACGTTTTGATACATTTACAAATTCATTTTTTAACAGAAAGTTATAAAATTGGTAGGCCTGATTATAAAAGCGATTTGGAATACAGCTATGTTTTCCATTTTTTGATCAATAAATAACCTATTGAGTTATAAACGATTTTGATTACGTGAGAAACATATTTTTCACCCCACTTATTCTCTTTTCACCCGGAAATTCGGTTTAAAACGCGCAATTTGACACTATTTTCTAAAAATTCTATTGTGTTTGCGAAAAAAAAAAAAAAAAAAAAAGAAAAAAGAAAGAAAGAAAAAAGAAACGGAAAAAACAATTCGATTAGATACAGTTTCTGAACAATATAACACACGCTAGTTTCATACATTTCTGAACAAAAAATAAATTAAAACTTATTTCAAACAGTTGTCTTTTTTGATCTGCCTTAAAAAAAATTGTGGGGGCTAGCATATTTTGGAGGTCGATATTTTGCTGATCTAGCTTGGAATATCGGACAAGCTCGGTCCGATTTTTTATTTATTTATTTATTTATTTTTACATTTTATTAAAAAAGTGGATTAAATGTGTCGTTTCCGGACATGCCTTTTTTCTACTCACTTGATACAGAACGGTGGTGGAAGGGTGGGGGGGGGGGGGGACAAGCAGCGAAATCTGTGGGAGGGGCTCTGAAACTTTTTGAGGCGGCAAATTCTGAAGGCTTAAATCTTGATAAATAATGTATATATATATATATACTAGCGGACCCGACAGACGTTGTCCTGTCACCGACAGACATTGTCCCTCTTGGCACCGACTGCAGAAAATCAAATAAATGCACGTAAATATGGTAATACGCACGATAAACACTACGCTCTTAATTTAATTTCTTATTACAATTAAGTAAGGAAATTATTTTTCACTCTTCAGTATTTTTTGAAGTCGGTTCAGTTTTTGACAGAAAAGTTTATTTTTCTGTTTTTAGTTAAAAGTTAACGATTTTCTGAAGTCGGTTAATCAAAATTATAATACAGGAAATATTATTGTAAAGCATACACGTTTGTCAGGAGTGGGGTTCGAACACGTGATCTCTTTCTTCAAGAAACAAAACTTAAATCTGGCGCCTTAGACCGCTCGGGCATTCCGTCCGTACTCTATTCATCGAACTTATTCAACACTTTTAATTAGCGAAAAATCACTAACTTTTAGTTTTTGCCTAATTACTAAAAAAGTACTGAATCAATTTCGACGAAATGTGAATCTAAACCATTCTCGAATCCACTGGAACGCTCACACAAAATTTCATTAAGGGTGTATTTCGATTCAAACTGCTTGTTTTCCTATTTATTTTTGAATTCACTTTTGCTCTCAAACACATGAAACTCGCAGATTCTCTTATTTAGAAAGTGCACAAGGTGCCGTAAATGTCAATTCTTTGATAAGTATACAAAATATTGCAAAAAAAGCAATCAAAAATGGCAATTTGAACCGATTTTTCCGAAGTGGGAGATAAGGGAACGAAAAAAAAGGGTCTTCCAGAGAAGATAATTGCTTATAAATCAAATTCTAATGAATTGAGCGTAAAAAGACTTTACTCGGCACCTCATACGTCCCTTCAAGAATCCCCTCAGCAAGTTTCATGATTCTACTTTTAAAAATGTGTCTCAAATTATATCGGAAAATTTCGAGCTGTTGAAGGTGGAAAATCGTTTTTTCGAATACACCCTTAAAATCGGTCCAGTCGTTTAGGAGGAGTTCAGTGACATACACACGCACAGAAGATTTATATATATAAAGATAAGCGTTGAAAAATTCAGGTTTTTGCGCCGAAGACATCGCCAAATTAGAAAAATGTGAATTATCTCACGAGCTAATGGATTTAAACGAATTTGCTTAGTACCTTCCGATTCAGAATGAAAAAGTCAACTAAAATATGTTATCAGTTGAAAAATATCTACGAAAGCCGATTTTAGAGGAATTTTTTAAAAGTTCATTCTTTTTTTTATCCTCTTTAGTGTGTGTGTGTGTGGGGGGGGGGGGGGGATTTTCGAAAATACCTTCTTAGCGGCACTCGGTGTTATAAGAAGTATTTTTACCCCAATTTTCAAGATTTTTGGTTCGGTATATTTTTTTATGCTGTGTTTTATACGAAATCCCGACTTTCTTTTATATAGATAGATAAGGATTGAAAATTTCAGGTTTTTGCGCCGAACGCATCGCCAAATAAGGAAAATGTGAATTATCTCACGAACTACTAGATTTAAAAGAATTTGCTTAGTACCATTCGATTAAGAATGAAAAAATACACTAAAATATGTTATCAGTTGAAAAATATCTACAAAAGCCGATTTTAAAGGAATTTTTTTTAAGTTCGTTCTTTTTTTTACCCTCCTTAGGGGGGAATTTTCGAAAATCCCTTCTTAGTGGCACTCGATGTTATAAGAAGTATTTTTACCCCAATTTTAAAGATTTTTGGTTCGGTATACTTTTTTGTGCTGTGATTAACACGAAATCCAGACTACCTTTAATATTTATAGCACTTTTAATTAGCGAAAAATCACTAACTATTAGTTTTTGCCTAATTACTAAAAAAAAGTACTGAATCAATTTCGATGAAATGTGAATCTAAACCATTCTCGAATCCACTGGAACGCACACACAAAGTTTTATTAAAATCGATCCAGTCCTTTAGGAGGAGTTCAGTTACATACACACGCACAGAAGATTTTTATATATAAAGATATTGTTTTAAAAAGTGAATATTAAAAATGCTGATATTCAAATTTCAATAGAAAATTTATAAATAAAAAAAAATTGTGAAAAGGTTCTATTTTTGCGAAATTTCTATTTTGCAGAATCTATTTGAAATAATAAAAGTAAACTTTCATAATTTTATAAAACTTTCAAACTTTAGTTTAATCTTGCGATCTGGGAGGGGCTATAGCCCCTTTTAGCTCCCCGCGTGCGTGCGCCAATGCGATACACTTATATATAAATGTAAACAAGAATGTTTCAGTGACTTTTTAGAACACTGAAAAAGGAAAAAAAAAATTTTATAAATTATTTTGAATAAAATTTTATTTCTTTATGTCAATCACTATTAACTGAATTAAAATTATGAACTGTTTATAAGCAGTTTTCCGTAGTTTAATCAAAAATGCATTGTTCCTGAGCATATAATAAGATTTTCATTCAAATATTCGTACCAGACATACCACTTTGCAATTGCGATTAAAATAATCAGTGCTTTTCATACAGTAGTTATCATCTGAACAACTACAATAAACGTATAGAAGCTCCATCAATAAGTAAACCGGAAAATTTTAATTACGAAATTCTGATTCACTGTTAACAATGTATTAGTAATACCATGATAACATTTAAATAATCCGGAAAGTTTTAATCATTAAATTTCTAATTCCAATTAATAAGGAATCAACATCCTGTTTATTTTTAACTATTGCAAGCTATACCTTCGGATCGGAAAAAGATCTGAATAATTCGAATTCGATTTATTTGAAAATAAATGTATAACTGAACACAGATTTGAGTTTAGTTTATTTTCAGATTTTTTTTTTCTTTCCAAATTTAAATATTATATTCTGAATAATAAAAATTTGAAGAAAAGTTTTTCCGTGTTCTTTATGCTTTTCTAAAATTTATTTACGCAAAACGATGAACGAATAAACAAAAACGAAACCAGCAACTCTTTTTTGTAGAGGGGGTAGTAATGGTGTGAGAAAAATAGTTAATAATTAACTGAACAATCGAACAATGAACTTAAAGGGTGTTTTCAACTGCTCTGCTCAACAAGCGCAAAGCGCTTTGACACATTTATACATACATTTTTTGGCCTGATTATGGAAACGATTTCGAATCGGTCTTGTTTTTCATTTCATGAAAAATAAATTACCTATGGAGTTACATACGATTTCGATCACGTGAACACGAGTAGTAGGAAAAGGACAGTTTAAGCTCATGCGGAGGGGCTGAGGGGCCGTCCCGCAGCAACCGCCCCTCCGCATCCCTCCGCGCCCCTCCGCATCCCTCCACGTCCCGCCTGCGGTGCCGCCGCTCGAAATCATACTATAAGATGAAGATTAAATTTATATTTGAATTTTGAATAACCGTAATTTTAATGAGTATTATTAATTAAGCGAAACAATTAAAATCTCAGTTTTTAGCCATTTTATTTAGATTTCTTCAACTACAAGATGAGATTATCAATTTAACTCAAGAAAGTTAAACATATATTTGAATTTTGCTTCATAGACATCTTAATGAGTAGTATTAATTAAGTAAAAACAATAGAAAATATCCAGTTTTATAGAAAAAGACTGATTTCTTACGATTTTTATCAACTATATGATCAATGTAACGAAAAAAGTTAAACATGTATCCCAGTTTTTCAACAGCTATAGCCTTAATGAGTATCGTTAATTAAGTAAAAAAACAATGGAAAATATCGATTTTTATAGAAAAAGACTGATTTCTTACGATTTTTATCAACTATATGATCAATGTAACGAAAAAAGTTAAACATGTATCCCAGTTTTCAACAGCTATAGCCTTAATGAGTATCGTTAATTAAGTAAAAAAACAATGGAAAATATCAAGTTTTATGGAAAAAGACTGATTTCTAACGATTTTTATCAACTTAAGAGAGAAAACTTAAACATACATTTCAGTTTTTCAACAGCTATAACCTTAATGAGCATTCATAATTAAGTAAAAAACAATGGAAAATATCGATTTTTATGGAAAAAGACTGATTTCTTACGATTTTTATCAACTGCAACATCAGTGTATCGACTTACAAGTTGAAAGTTAAACGTGCATTCTAGTTTTTCAACAGCTATAATCTTAATGAGTTTCGTTAATTAAGTAAAAAACAATGGAAAATATCAAGTTTTATAGAAAAAGACTGATTTCTTACGATTTTTTCAACTCAAACTTCAGAATATCAATTTGATAGAAAGAAATTTAAGCATGCATCCCAGTTTTGGACAACCATTTCCTTCATGAACATTAATAATTAAGCAAAACAACGGAAAATATTAAATTTTTAACTGATTTCTTCATACTTTTTTATTTATTTTTTTTTTTTTATATATATAAAATCAGAATACACAACTTAAAATAGAAATTTAAACACATTTTTTAGTTTTTGAACAGTCGTTACCTCAAAGAATTTCAATAATTGAACAATTAACAAAGGAAACTGATGATTTTTTAACGAAAAAAGACGAATTAAACGAATTTGGTTAACTTTTACTCTAATTGGAAATTTCATCGTACTTTATATATACCAACTAAGTAGAATTTTAATGCATAAACGAATAATTTAAAGAAATCCCCAACACACAAATGTGAACCTGCAGAGCATTTCTTATTACGTCATATCTAAACTAAAACTTTTTTCTACAACCCCTCCATGCATGCATTCCAGGTAGGGGAACATAACAAAGAATTTTGACGTCACAACTTACAAAGGTTATACAACAACATATTTACGTTCAAGAAAAAGTATCGCATAGAGAGAAAAAAGAAGACATTTAAACTATTTATCCATTCTAGTTTTATAACAGTTACCACAACATCTCCAAATTAAAATTTGAAGTCATAATGAGTGTAATTAATTAAGCAAAATAATAGAAATATTAGTTTTTCAGCGAGGAAAAGACGAATTTAAACAAATTTTATTAGTTTTACACTAGTTTAATAATAATTTTAAGGAGGAAAAAGACGAATTTAAACTTTTTTTTTTTTTTTTTTTTTTTTAGTTTTACACTATTTTTTCTCATCTCCAACATGGATATATCAATTTTAACAGAAGAATTAAACGTATATTATAGTTTTTAACAACAAAATCTTAACAAGTATCATTAATTAAACACAAATAAATATCAGTTTTAAAGAAAAGACGAATTTGAATAATTTTACACTAGTATTTTCAAAAGCAACATGGAAATATCAATACTTATTCACATATTTCACTTATTCACTGTATTCAATACTATATTTAATAAATTTGGATACACTTTAAGAATTTCCTAATCTATAATTAAATATTAGCTGTATATTTAATGTTACCATGTTTTCAACATTAGTTCATAATCGTGAATTTTGTATTTTAAATACCATGTATTCAGGTTCAGATTATTTTCACTTGAAATCATACAGAATTTTTTAACAGAGTTTGTTTTTGAAATCATTGAAGCAACTGTATTTAATATTTTTAACACCAATTTTCTAAGATTTTCTAACATTTTCCGATTATACATTCTTCAGAAGTACATTTCTAAATGCCACAATCACTTTACATATCGAAAAGATATCATTGAAGCAACTGTATTTAATATTTTTAATACCAATTTTCTAAGATTTTTTAACATTTTCCGGTTATACATTCCTCAAAAGTTATTATTACGTATTCTAAACAATAGCAAATATTAATTTTAAAAATAAAAAGACGAATTTAAACAAATTTTATTAGTTTTACACTATTTTTTTCACCTCCAACACGGATATATCAATTTTAACAGAAGAATTAAACGTATATTTTAGTTTTTAACAACAAAAATGTAATAAGTATCATTAATTAAACAAAAATAAATATCAATTTTCAAGAAAAGACAATTTTTTACACAAATTTTCAACTTTGAAATACATTGCTTACATATATTGTTACAGTATATTACTAAACTTAAACTTTTTAAAAAGTTTGAATGTCTTTACAAAGGGTTCATACTTATATTTTTCACGTCTTGACTGCATTCGAAATCTTACAACAAAAGTATACTTTTATTATTATTATTATTATTCTAGAAAACCTAAAAAATCGTTTCTTGCTGCTTTAGACACTTGACATATTAAAACTACTCTACCCATATAATTAATCAAATTAGGACATGATTCATCTTACACTTCAAAATTTCTGAATTTTTACAATACTTATTTTCATCAAACTTTATTCTTGATCCTATATATTTTAATAGCACAGAATTTTCACATCTGTTTTTATCTACTTATCAGAAAATTATTAAAACACCCAACAACATTTTTCAAATATGAATATTATCTTTACAATTTAATGATGCAAAACATACACGAATACAAAGTTTAATTTTTACAAACATTTCATATTTCAAACCAAACTATTCGAAATTTTTACAACATAAGAGCAAACATAAGACAAACTTTTTAACATTAATATTGCTTAGATCTTTTCATCATAACTTTTAACTATGATAATTATCCATTTTTAGGTTGATTGTCGAAAAACTGTAACTGAAATTACATAAACTTAATGTAAAAAACATGTTCTCACACAATTTCTTGAAATTCAACAAAGAATTGACTATTACTCCAATACTTATCTACTTCAATCTCGACTCTCGATAGTATATAGATATTGCATCATTACATACTTACAACTCTTTTCAAGCGTTTATCAGAAAATCAAGTCAATCAAAGTCTAGTAGTTATCACACCTGTTCCTCAGAAATATTACTATCATATGAAACAGTAAAGAAAATTAATAGATATTTAATATTTAATAACTTCATACGTGAAATTACTGCCGAATGAGAATACTAATAATCAATAAAATCAACTGTTGGACAAAAAATAGTACAGATTACCGAAAATTCAAATCATTTTTTCTACAAAAATTACAAAAATTAACAAATGAATGACCAGTTAGAGAAATAATAAAAAAAAATAATGAACATATTTACAAATTTATTAAAATCACACCTTTTTCTGGATTACAAACCACAATTTCTTGAAAAATGTAACACCGAATTTGTAAGATTTTAATCCTAGTATTACATACACTCAATAAATATTCAAAATTAACAAAAAAAAAAAAATAATTTTTTAGTCTCATCAATAAGCAGAAATTCTATATTAAAAGAATATTTTCATAGTAGTACTTATAAAAATGAGAGTTTACAAACTGATTTTCATAATTTTATCACATTTAAACTTAATTTTTATACATAAAACATTATTTAATCAAATTTTATACTTTCTAATTCAGTAAAATTCAATATTTTTTTGTTTTTAAACCAATACCACAATATATATTTACATCAAACTTGATTCTTTACCTTTTATATTTCCGCATTACACAAGTGAGTTAAATACTAACTTGGAACGGGAGTTGAAGTCAATTGATTCAATTCGATTTTCATCGTATACG
Organism: Maratus speculifer; assembly: GCA_964019185.1. Taxonomy (NCBI): domain Eukaryota; kingdom Metazoa; phylum Arthropoda; class Arachnida; order Araneae; family Salticidae; genus Maratus; species Maratus speculifer. Next base: position 218,825,305 of record OZ025291.1, read on the forward strand.
CATTTCCCCTACACGAAATTTCTTACTTCTATAATCATCTAATGTATTAAAACTAATCTACTCATATTTTTAATCAATTCATCAGAATTATCATCCACCAAGTTGCTTAAAATATAAATACTATCTTTATAGTTTTAATGTAGTATACATGACTAATCTTGAGTTTCCATCTATACTATTAATCAAATTATCATATGTTTCATCTTACAGTTCAACGATTTCTGAATTATCGTCCATCTAGTTGTTTAAAATATTAATAAAATGTTTATAGTTTTTGATTATACATAGTGTGTATGAATACAATCTTTAATTTTTAACAGTTCATATTTCAAATAACCTATTTTCGAAACCAAACTATGTGAATTTTACCACAATACTTATCATCATACAGAGATTTGTGTTTCATACTTTTTCTATAAATTATCAGATATGTACTCCTCAGAGGAATTTCTATCATATGAATAAATGAAAAAAAAATTAATTTATATTAAACGTACAGCGAAATTTGATTGCAATATATATGTATTTAATAAAAATAAATAAATAAGCGATTATTTATACATTAAACCTTTACTAAATATATATTTCTTGCGTTATAAAGATGTTTCAACAAGATGAACCAAAACAGCAGCAAACTTCAGAAATTAATGATCTGAATGATTCATCCCTAGCACATGTAGCGTTAATGAATAATACATATGTAAGTACTTATATGAAAAATACTAGAATTCGTATATGAATCGTAATTAGAGTAAATATAAAATGATTTGTCTTACTACCTACACTTTAACAAATGCCTTTTTACCTATATTGTTGAAAAGAATCCTAATTGTTTGCATTTATTTCTATTACAGATGTGTTCTATTTGCTACAAACACTTCTTAAGTAAATGGAATTTAACAGAACATACAAAAATCCATACAGGTGAAAAACCTTACACTTGGGAAGATTACCAAATGCTGTTTTCAAGAAGGCTTGAATCAAAAGTGCACACATCATCATATAAAGCATCGTCAGTTATATGTAAACTTAGTGAGGATATTCAAAAATTATTCAGACGTTTGAAGAATTTAGACATAAAGGAAGATATTTAGACTATATATCCATCATATTTTCATAACACTTACCACAATATCTCAAACTTAAAATTTGGAAGACATACACACTGCTGAAAAGTAATTTTGTTACCCGTGATTCTTCTAACCAGCATGAATGTATAGATATTATTTTGCAATGTATTCTTTAAATGTCACAATAAATATTCTTTTATATGCATATATTTTTTTTTTCAAAAACTTTGTTTTGAGTTTTTCACTTTTTGATGTTTTTGTTTTACATTTGTGTTTTTTCTTTTCACTTTTGTAATTTTTTAATATTGTAAATATTTTTTGTTTGTATTTCTAGAAAACTTTGAAATTATTCTGTAAACTTGTATATTTTTTCATACATCTGCTTATTTTTGTATGTTCTTATGCATTTTTTAAGTTGTGAGAGTGTTGTTTCACTTAAAATGTTATGTGTATGTATGTGTAACCTATTTTATTAATGTAATAGGTTTTAAAAAAATAAACACAACGATATATGCATATAAAAGAATATTTATTGTGACATTTAAAGAATACATTGCAAAATAATATCTATACATTCATGCTGGTTAGAAGAATCACGGGTAACAAAATTACTTTTCAGCAGTGTGTATGTCTTCCAAATTTTAAGTTTGAGATATTGTGGTAAGTGTTATGAAAATATGATGGATATATAGTCTAAATATCTTCCTTTATGTCTAAATTCTTCAAACGTCTGAATAATTTTTGAATATCCTCACTAAGTTTACATATAACTGACGATGCTTTATATGATGATGTGTGCACTTTTGATTCAAGCCTTCTTGAAAACAGCATTTGGTAATCTTCCCAAGTGTAAGGTTTTTCACCTGTATGGATTTTTGTATGTTCTGTTAAATTCCATTTACTTAAGAAGTGTTTGTAGCAAATAGAACACATCTGTAATAGAAATAAATGCAAACAATTAGGATTCTTTTCAACAATATAGGTAAAAAGGCATTTGTTAAAGTGTAGGTAGTAAGACAAATCATTTTATATTTACTCTAATTACGATTCATATACGAATTCTAGTATTTTTCATATAAGTACTTACATATGTATTATTCATTAACGCTACATGTGCTAGGGATGAATCATTCAGATCATTAATTTCTGAAGTTTGCTGCTGTTTTGGTTCATCTTGTTGAAACATCTTTATAACGCAAGAAATATATATTTAGTAAAGGTTTAATGTATAAATAATCGCTTATTTATTTATTTTTATTAAATACATATATATTGCAATCAAATTTCGCTGTACGTTTAATATAAATTAATTTTTTTTTCATTTATTCATATGATAGAAATTCCTCTGAGGAGTACATATCTGATAATTTATAGAAAAAGTATGAAACACAAATCTCTGTATGATGATAAGTATTGTGATAAAATTCACATAGTTTGGTTTCGAAAATAGGTTATTTGAAATATGAACTGTTAAAAATTAAAGATTGTATTCATACACACTATGTATAATCAAAAACTATAAACATTTTATTAATATTTTAAACAACTAGATGGACGATAATTCAGAAATCGTTGAACTGTAAGATGAAACATATGATAATTTGATTAATAGTATAGATGGAAACTCAAGATTAGTCATGTATACTACATTAAAACTATAAAGATAGTATTTATATTTTAAGCAACTTGGTGGATGATAATTCTGATGAATTGATTAAAAATATGAGTAGATTAGTTTTAATACATTAGATGATTATAGAAGTAAGAAATTTCGTGTAGGGGAAATGCGTATACGATGAAAATCGAATTGAATCAATTGACTTCAACTCCCGTTCCAAGTTAGTATTTAACTCACTTGTGTAATGCGGAAATATAAAAGGTAAAGAATCAAGTTTGATGTAAATAAATATTGTGGTATTGGTTTAAAAACAAAAAAATATTGAATTTTACTGAATTAGAAAGTATAAAATTTGATTAAATAATGTTTTATGTATAAAAATTAAGTTTAAATGTGATAAAATTATGAAAATCAGTTTGTAAACTCTCATTTTTATAAGTACTACTATGAAAATATTCTTTTAATATAGAATTTCTGCTTATTGATGAGACTAAAAAATTATTTTTTTTTTTTTTGTTAATTTTGAATATTTATTGAGTGTATGTAATACTAGGATTAAAATCTTACAAATTCGGTGTTACATTTTTCAAGAAATTGTGGTTTGTAATCCAGAAAAAGGTGTGATTTTAATAAATTTGTAAATATGTTCATTATTTTTTTTTATTATTTCTCTAACTGGTCATTCATTTGTTAATTTTTGTAATTTTTGTAGAAAAAATGATTTGAATTTTCGGTAATCTGTACTATTTTTTGTCCAACAGTTGATTTTATTGATTATTAGTATTCTCATTCGGCAGTAATTTCACGTATGAAGTTATTAAATATTAAATATCTATTAATTTTCTTTACTGTTTCATATGATAGTAATATTTCTGAGGAACAGGTGTGATAACTACTAGACTTTGATTGACTTGATTTTCTGATAAACGCTTGAAAAGAGTTGTAAGTATGTAATGATGCAATATCTATATACTATCGAGAGTCGAGATTGAAGTAGATAAGTATTGGAGTAATAGTCAATTCTTTGTTGAATTTCAAGAAATTGTGTGAGAACATGTTTTTTACATTAAGTTTATGTAATTTCAGTTACAGTTTTTCGACAATCAACCTAAAAATGGATAATTATCATAGTTAAAAGTTATGATGAAAAGATCTAAGCAATATTAATGTTAAAAAGTTTGTCTTATGTTTGCTCTTATGTTGTAAAAATTTCGAATAGTTTGGTTTGAAATATGAAATGTTTGTAAAAATTAAACTTTGTATTCGTGTATGTTTTGCATCATTAAATTGTAAAGATAATATTCATATTTGAAAAATGTTGTTGGGTGTTTTAATAATTTTCTGATAAGTAGATAAAAACAGATGTGAAAATTCTGTGCTATTAAAATATATAGGATCAAGAATAAAGTTTGATGAAAATAAGTATTGTAAAAATTCAGAAATTTTGAAGTGTAAGATGAATCATGTCCTAATTTGATTAATTATATGGGTAGAGTAGTTTTAATATGTCAAGTCTCTAAAGCAGCAAGAAACGATTTTTTAGGTTTTCTAGAATAATAATAATAATAATAAAAGTATACTTTTGTTGTAAGATTTCGAATGCAGTCAAGACGTGAAAAATATAAGTATGAACCCTTTGTAAAGACATTCAAACTTTTTAAAAAGTTTAAGTTTAGTAATATACTGTAACAATATATGTAAGCAATGTATTTCAAAGTTGAAAATTTGTGTAAAAAATTGTCTTTTCTTGAAAATTGATATTTATTTTTGTTTAATTAATGATACTTATTACATTTTTGTTGTTAAAAACTAAAATATACGTTTAATTCTTCTGTTAAAATTGATATATCCGTGTTGGAGGTGAAAAAAATAGTGTAAAACTAATAAAATTTGTTTAAATTCGTCTTTTTATTTTTAAAATTAATATTTGCTATTGTTTAGAATACGTAATAATAACTTTTGAGGAATGTATAACCGGAAAATGTTAAAAAATCTTAGAAAATTGGTATTAAAAATATTAAATACAGTTGCTTCAATGATATCTTTTCGATATGTAAAGTGATTGTGGCATTTAGAAATGTACTTCTGAAGAATGTATAATCGGAAAATGTTAGAAAATCTTAGAAAATTGGTGTTAAAAATATTAAATACAGTTGCTTCAATGATTTCAAAAACAAACTCTGTTAAAAAATTCTGTATGATTTCAAGTGAAAATAATCTGAACCTGAATACATGGTATTTAAAATACAAAATTCACGATTATGAACTAATGTTGAAAACATGGTAACATTAAATATACAGCTAATATTTAATTATAGATTAGGAAATTCTTAAAGTGTATCCAAATTTATTAAATATAGTATTGAATACAGTGAATAAGTGAAATATGTGAATAAGTATTGATATTTCCATGTTGCTTTTGAAAATACTAGTGTAAAATTATTCAAATTCGTCTTTTCTTTAAAACTGATATTTATTTGTGTTTAATTAATGATACTTGTTAAGATTTTGTTGTTAAAAACTATAATATACGTTTAATTCTTCTGTTAAAATTGATATATCCATGTTGGAGATGAGAAAAAATAGTGTAAAACTAAAAAAAAAAAAAAAAAAAAAAAAAGTTTAAATTCGTCTTTTTCCTCCTTAAAATTATTATTAAACTAGTGTAAAACTAATAAAATTTGTTTAAATTCGTCTTTTCCTCGCTGAAAAACTAATATTTCTATTATTTTGCTTAATTAATTACACTCATTATGACTTCAAATTTTAATTTGGAGATGTTGTGGTAACTGTTATAAAACTAGAATGGATAAATAGTTTAAATGTCTTCTTTTTTCTCTCTATGCGATACTTTTTCTTGAACGTAAATATGTTGTTGTATAACCTTTGTAAGTTGTGACGTCAAAATTCTTTGTTATGTTCCCCTACCTGGAATGCATGCATGGAGGGGTTGTAGAAAAAAGTTTTAGTTTAGATATGACGTAATAAGAAATGCTCTGCAGGTTCACATTTGTGTGTTGGGGATTTCTTTAAATTATTCGTTTATGCATTAAAATTCTACTTAGTTGGTATATATAAAGTACGATGAAATTTCCAATTAGAGTAAAAGTTAACCAAATTCGTTTAATTCGTCTTTTTTCGTTAAAAAATCATCAGTTTCCTTTGTTAATTGTTCAATTATTGAAATTCTTTGAGGTAACGACTGTTCAAAAACTAAAAAATGTGTTTAAATTTCTATTTTAAGTTGTGTATTCTGATTTTATATATATAAAAAAAAAAAAAAATAAAAAAGTATGAAGAAATCAGTTAAAAATTTAATATTTTCCGTTGTTTTGCTTAATTATTAATGTTCATGAAGGAAATGGTTGTCCAAAACTGGGATGCATGCTTAAATTTCTTTCTATCAAATTGATATTCTGAAGTTTGAGTTGAAAAAATCGTAAGAAATCAGTCTTTTTCTATAAAACTTGATATTTTCCATTGTTTTTTACTTAATTAACGAAACTCATTAAGATTATAGCTGTTGAAAAACTAGAATGCACGTTTAACTTTCAACTTGTAAGTCGATACACTGATGTTGCAGTTGATAAAAATCGTAAGAAATCAGTCTTTTTCCATAAAAATCGATATTTTCCATTGTTTTTTACTTAATTATGAATGCTCATTAAGGTTATAGCTGTTGAAAAACTGAAATGTATGTTTAAGTTTTCTCTCTTAAGTTGATAAAAATCGTTAGAAATCAGTCTTTTTCCATAAAACTTGATATTTTCCATTGTTTTTTTACTTAATTAACGATACTCATTAAGGCTATAGCTGTTGAAAACTGGGATACATGTTTAACTTTTTTCGTTACATTGATCATATAGTTGATAAAAATCGTAAGAAATCAGTCTTTTTCTATAAAAATCGATATTTTCCATTGTTTTTTTACTTAATTAACGATACTCATTAAGGCTATAGCTGTTGAAAAACTGGGATACATGTTTAACTTTTTTCGTTACATTGATCATATAGTTGATAAAAATCGTAAGAAATCAGTCTTTTTCTATAAAACTGGATATTTTCTATTGTTTTTACTTAATTAATACTACTCATTAAGATGTCTATGAAGCAAAATTCAAATATATGTTTAACTTTCTTGAGTTAAATTGATAATCTCATCTTGTAGTTGAAGAAATCTAAATAAAATGGCTAAAAACTGAGATTTTAATTGTTTCGCTTAATTAATAATACTCATTAAAATTACGGTTATTCAAAATTCAAATATAAATTTAATCTTCATCTTATAGTATGATTTCGAGCGGCGGCACCGCAGGCGGGACGTGGAGGGATGCGGAGGGGCGCGGAGGGATGCGGAGGGGCGGTTGCTGCGGGACGGCCCCTCAGCCCCTCCGCATGAGCTTAAACTGTCCTTTTCCTACTACTAACACGCGTTTTTCTTTCTTTGCAAGACTGTTTTTTTTTTTTTTTTTTCTATTTTCGTCGGAAAATGCGGTTTAAAACGCCCACTTTTACGGCTTGTTCTGAAAGATCCATCGTGTTTGCCTCCCCCCCCCCCCCCGAAAAAACCCGAGTGCGATTAGATCTGAACAACAACACTTGCTAGTTTCATGCATTTTGGAGCAAACAGCCATTGTTCTCAAATTAAAAAGAGCAGCTTTATAACATAAGTTTTACTTTAATTTTGTTCCTAAATGAATGAAAACAGCAAGTATTGTTGTTCAGAAACTATTTAATAGCATTCATTTTCCCATTTTTTCACAAATACAGTATATTTTTCAAAAACTAGTGTCAAATTGGGAATTTTGAATGATTTTCTGCGCGAGAGAAGAAAAACCTGTCAACGAAAAGAAAAAAAAAAGACGTTGTCATGTGATCAATAAAGCTTATAACCCAATAGGTAATTTATTGATTTAAAAAAAAAATGGAAAATTCACTTCGATTCCAAATCGCTTCCATGGTCAGGCTTTGCAATTTTATCTCTTTCCGTTAAAAAATGAATTTGTATTGTTTTTAAATGCTCTGTTCAGGAAGCGCAAAACGTTTTTACACAGTTACAAATTCAATTTTCAACGGAAAAGTATGAAATTGGAAAGCCTGACTAAGAAAGCGATTTGGAATCAAAGCAAATTTTATTTTATTTTATTTATTTATTTATTTATTTATTTTTAAATAAAGAAATTACCTATTTGGTTATAAGAAATTTCGATCACGTGACAAACATGTTTTTCGCTCCAGTTCGAATGATTATTCTTCTTTTTCTGTTCAAAGCGGTAATGAGACAGCGTTTTCTAAAAGAATCTTTACATTTACATAAAAAATGAAAAATGCCTTTCAATTACAAAGTTGATGTATAACACCACCTGCCAATTTCATGCGTTTCCAAAGAAAAATGTTTTAAAATTTGTGTTTTATGTATGTATATGTTTTTGTTTGCTTGTGTTTTATGTTTATATATATATATATATATATGTAGGATAAATATAGCTTATTACTATAATTACAGCATTTATGAATTAGGTTCATTTCAACAAGGCTTTGTCTTATTGTAGATTTAGCTTTCGTTGCTAGTAATAAAGACCAGTGGTGCCAACTTATATGGGCCCGTGAGGCCCGAGCCCATCCAATAATTTTGGATCGTAGCGTACAAAATTTTCATTGTTCTAGTTTTCATTATTATTTTATTATTCATTTTTCTGCTTAGAATAAAATTTATTTTACCAATGACCCTGTGTTTTAATTCTCTGACTAACGCCCACAAATCCCAAGTGACTGAAATGTTTTGCTTCCACGTTTAACTTTCTTCTAATTTAGTTTGTAGTCATGCTCATAATATCACGGTATTACAACAAATGTAAATGTCTTTATATAAATAAAAAACATGAAAATATAATTTAATAAAATTGCAATTTTATTAAAACATGATAGCTTGTCCCAGTGGTGATCATCCCCCCCCCAAACCTAATGACGCAAATCCCCCCCCAAAAAAACCTTCATACTTTAACATTCCCCCCCCCCCCAAACATAATACAAATTGTAAATTATATTCTACTTATAATCTACTGCACTTTCAAAAGATAGCGAAATGATAATAGCAGAATGAGCTATTATTCCCCTTATCTAGAATTTAAAGAAAGAAAACATAGGAGCATTTCTGGAATTAAATTTTGAAATATTAAAAAATTAAAAATCCCCCCCCCCAAAAAAAATGTACTTTTTCTCAATTCCCCCCGCCCCCCCCCAAAAAAAAACTAAATTGTATGCGTCACCAAATCCCTCTCTGGGCACCCCTGGCTTGTCCTAAAATTCTCATCTTGCACCATCTGTCAACACTGCAAAGAAAAACAGACAGGTCGCACCATTTTACAAAAATATTTTTGAGCCAACCCAATATTTTTCAAAAGTTGATGCCACTGATAAGGACAATAAAAAGAAAAAAAAATCTTTCTAAAAGGAAGTTAAATGATTAAAAGAATGACAAACGTATTATTGACATTTCCGTTGTTAATTACAATTAATAACCATAATTATGAACAAGAAAAACATGATTTAATTTTTTGGTCTTTTCTCATATGTACTACTTGTATGTATTAATCGAGAAACGTTAACTCTAATAACAACTCTATTAGCATGATATCAAAATTTATTATTCAGACTTTAATCTACTTTTTATATGAAGAGGAAAACACTACAAGAATATTAACGAAAGAACCTGCGGTATATTTTTAGCAAATCTTCCTTTAAACAAAACAAAACAAAAAAAAAAAAAAAGAATAAAATAAAATAAAATAAAAAATAAAGAAAAAAATAAATGCGCATACATAATCCCTTAAAGAATTAAATTTCCATTTACTGCAAAATATTCCAAATAATTTTTATCACGAGAATATTTAATGGTATTGCATGAAAAGAAAAAAAAAAAAAAAGAGCATTAACAATTATGATTTAGAATATTAATGGCGCCTTTTAATCCCACCTGAGCATTCAAGGCACGTTTTCGAATAATATAATGCTAATGAGATGATAAATAAAGATTAAAGGCTTTTCTTCTTTAAGACCGTAAAATCTCAATTCATTCTTATTTTTCTTCTTGTAAGTTAATTAGCTTTTATTGCATGTAAGATGGAACTTTGTTTTTATTTTATTTTTTTTAGCATTATTTTTATTTATTAATTTTTTTTCTTTCTTTACGTTGTTTTAGCCTTATTGGATTGGCATCGATCTCGTCTGTTTTATCAATTTTTACAGAGAATTTTCCAACGCGGACAAATATGGTATTCCAAGTAATTGACCTGTCAAGTCAATTTAAAGTGCAGAGCAATTAAAGATTAACCAGATTATTTGATCTTTCGAATCTACTAACATGTTGATAAATCAAGTGGTTTGTTCCAGGTGGGGATATGTAAATTAAATTCATTCAAATTAAAGGATTCGAAAAATAATAATAATGACAATAATAATTTGCCACAAAAAAGCCATGTTCGTATTCAAAAGGGCACCTTTAAGGTTGTATTTGAAAAAAAAAAAAAAAAAAAAAAAAAAAAACATTTTTTTTACCTTCGACAGCTCGAAAATTTCAGATACATTTTCAGACTCATTTTTAAAAGTAGAAACATGAAACTTGCTGAGGTGATTTTGGAAGAGATGTATAAGAAGCCATGTGTTTCATTTTTCGCTCAATTCATTAGAATTTAATTTATAAATGATTACCTTCGCAATATGACCATTTTTTTTTTCGTTCCCACATCTCTCGCTTCGAAAAATTCAATTCAAAACGTCAACTTTGACAGCATTTTTTCGCAATATTTTCTGCATTTAATAAAAAATAGGCGAGCACGGCACATTATGTAGTTTTTAAATAAGAAAACTTGAAAGTTTATTTATTTATTTTTTTTTTTTTTACCATTATGTTGATAGGAAGGTTCATTATACCTCTGTAGCTTAAAATATTTTAAAAAAAATTATGAATATTTTTAAATTTGTGGAAAAAATTTCAAAAATTACTAAAAGTAAAAAATGTATTCTTTATTGTTTCGTAATTTATAACTGGAAAAATATATTAAAATATGGAGTTTACAGATGAATAAAGAAACTTTCTGTCTAATTGCTATATATATTAAATTTCCATGTTTGAATGATCAAGAAGGATTAGTAATTTATTCATAGGATAACAAAACATTTTTTTTTTTTTACCAAACAAGTTTAAATTTTAAAAAAATGAAAAAAAAAGTAAATAAATAATAATAATAAAAGATATATACTTTTTAGATTAAGTTGAATTGCTATTTTCGTTTTTTCTTTAGACATTTTATTGATTGAAATGGATATATTCTCTCTCTTTCTTTTCTCAAATGCATTTTTATTTATTTAAATTTCCTTCTACCGATACCACGAATATGGCATGGTTGCAAAATCATTCTTATTCCTATGCGTTTAAAATTTACATGTTAGGCTTTCCCTGTAATAGCAAAGTCTTGTTCTAGGATCTCATTTGAGTTTCAAATGAAAGATGAAGCATTTCACTTTCAAGAATTTATCGTTTCCTGTGCAATTACTACAGTCATCTACAGATAAATCTCCAAATTTCCGGACCAATTTCTTGAAAATCGTATGGATCTATCCCCCGTGGATGACCACCTGACATCCATCACAAACAGTATCCTGCTGAAGAAGCCGTGTACTTGTAGGAAGTAGAGAATGTAGAAATGGGAGATGGGGGCGGTTGCTGGTTTTTAACAACTTCCCTGCCTGCCAGTTTTTTTTTCTCTCTCCCCCTCCCCCTCAAGGACAAAAATATTCTATTTCAAACCAAGTAAAAGATTATCGAATTGAACGTTTCCTTCAGAGAAAAGAAAGAGTTGCTTTGTATATGAACAGGACAGGACTATAGAAACTATGCCAAAGATAGACTAGGCTCCGGTCAGAATTCGTGTTGCTGAGCAGAGAAAAATATTTTCTTGTTTCAATTAATTTTGCTCGTTAATTATTATGTGGTAGCGGTTATAAAAAATATAACTACACTCCTATATTGTTTAAGTACGTGAATGTGGACATGGAATAATAAGTTTCATGTTTCAGTCTCCAATTATCATTCGACTCTCTTCGCCATTGCACGAGATAAATGGGATACTTTTTCCCAGTTTTCGGCAACAATTACTTCAGAAAAGACTGTCTTTTCAGCACAAATTTGGTGGAGTATTTCATGTGAGAAAGTAATAAGTCTCCGATTGCCAGGTGCATTTCACCAGCCCGCACCTATGGAGTTCAGGAAACTCAACAATGTCATTCGTTAGTACTCCGTTAGTACCGGTAAGTACCGAGAGATTTTCGTTTGTACCGCATCCGTTGCGGAGTTATGGCCAATTCTCAAGTTCCAGCGCGCGGGCTGGAGAAACATGGGATTTCCTATAGGAAAAAAATGAAGGTTCTCCGATTTCGTTCAAATTATGTGGATCGTTAGTACTACGTTAGTACCGGTAAGTACCGAGAGATTTTCGTTTGTACCACATCCGTTGCGGAGTTATGGCCAATTCTCAAGTTCCAGCGCGCGGGCTGGAGAAACATGGGATTTCCTATAGGAAAAAAATGAAGGTTCTCCGATTTCGCTCAAATTATGTGGGTCGTTAGTACTACGTTAGTACCGGTAAGTACCGAGAGATTTTCGTTTGTACCACATCCGTTGCGGAGTTATGGCCAATTCTCAAGTTCCAGCGCGCGGGCTGGAGAAACATGGGATTTCTTATAGGAAAAAAATGAAGGTTCTCCGATTTCGTTCAAATTATGTGGGTCGTTAGTACTACGTTAGTACCGGTAAGTACCGAGAGATTTTCGTTTGTACCACATCCGTTGCGGAGTTATGGCCAATTCTCAAGTTCCAGCGCGCGGGCTGGAGAAACATGGGATTTCCTATAGGAAAAAAATGAAGGTTCTCCGATTTCGTTCAAATTATGTGGATCGTTAGTACTACGTTAGTACCGGTAAGTACCGAGAGATTTTCGTTTTTACCACATCCGTTGCGGAGTAATGGCCAATTCTCAAGTTCCAGCGCGCGGGCTGGAGAAACATGGGATTTCCTATAGGAAAAAAATGAAGGTTCTCCGATTTCGTTCAAATTATGTGGGTCGTTAGTACTACGTTAGTACCGGTAAGTACCGAGAGATTTTCGTTTGTACCACATCCGTTGCGGAGTTATGGCCAATTCTCAAGTTCCAGCGCGCGGGCTGGAGAAACATGGGATTTCCTATAGGAAAAAAATGAAGGTTCTCCGATTTCGCTCAAATTATGTGGGTCGTTAGTACTACGTTAGTACCGGTAAGTACCGAGAGATTTTCGTTTGTACCACATCCGTTGCGGAGTTATGGCCAATTCTCAAGTTCCAGCGCGCGGGCTGGAGAAACATGGAAAAATGAAGGTTCTCCGATTTCGTTCAAATTATGTGGGTCGTTAGTACTACGTTAGTACCGGTAAGTACCGAGAGATTTTCGTTTGTACCACATCCGTTGCGGAGTTATGGCCAATTCTCAAGTTCCAGCGCGCGGGCTGGAGAAACATGGGATTTCCTATAGGAAAAAAATGAAGGTTCTCCGATTTCGTTCAAATTATGTGGGTCGTTAGTACTACGTTAGTACCGGTAAGTACCGAGAGATTTTCGTTTGTACCACATCCGTTGCGGAGTTATGGCCAATTCTCAAGTTCCAGCGCGCGGGCTGGAGAAACATGGGATTTCCTATAGGAAAAAAATGAAGGTTCTCCGATTTCGTTCAAATTATGTGGGTCGTTAGTACTACGTTAGTACCGGTAAGTACCGAGAGATTTTCGTTTGTACCACATCCGTTGCGGAGTTATGGCCAATTCTCAAGTTCCAGCGCGCGGGCTGGAGAAACATGGGATTTCCTATAGGAAAAAAATGAAGGTTCTCCGATTTCGTTCAAATTATGTGGATCGTTAGTACTACGTTAGTACCGGTAAGTACCGAGAGATTTTCGTTTTTACCACATCCGTTGCGGAGTAATGGCCAATTCTCAAGTTCCAGCGCGCGGGCTGGAGAAACATGGGATTTCCTATAGGAAAAAAATGAAGGTTCTCCGATTTCGTTCAAATTATGTGGGTCGTTAGTACTACGTTAGTACCGGTAAGTACCGAGAGATTTTCGTTTGTACCACATCCGTTGCAGAGTTATGGCCAATTCTCAAGTTCCAGCGCGCGGGCTGGAGAAACATGGGATTTCCTATAGGAAAAAAATGAAGGTTCTCCGATTTCGTTCAAATTATGTGGGTCGTTAGTACTACGTTAGTACCGGTAAGTACCGAGAGATTTTCGTTTGTACCACATCCGTTGCGGAGTTATGGCCAATTCTCAAGTTCCAGCGCGCGGGCTGGAGAAACATGGGATTTCCTATAGGAAAAAAATGAAGGTTCTCCGATTTCGTTCAAATTATGTGGGTCGTTAGTACTACGTTAGTACCGGTAAGTACCGAGAGATTTTTGTTTGTACCACATCCGTTTTGCAGTTATGGCCAATTCTCAAGTTCCGGCGCGCGGGCTGGAGAAATAAATAAAGGGGAATTTTTTTCTATAGGAAAAAAAATGAAGGTTCTCCGATTTCGTTATACCGATTCTGAGGATAACATTCTTCGTCTTTGATTTAATGTTGCGAAAATTCGTTGTCTTGGGAATAACATTTAGAATCAAAATTTTTATAATAACAACTTTTTTACAAAATTAAATTTTTTACAAATTTTGCGTTTACATTTTAAGTTTATGTTGAATTTTATATCGTTTCAGAAGCAGGTTGCACGAATGCGAATTCTTTCTTTCTTATTTGTATCGTTATTCTCATTGTCATGTTATTTTTTAATTGTAAATTTTAATTAATGACTGTATGTATGGATTTTCTGAGTATTTTTCGCATAAATTTTACGATTTTATGCTACATCAAATGATGAAATATGTAAAAATTTAATATGTAATAATGATTTGTAATATGTAATATCGATGTAATATGTAATAAAAAAATTGCTATTTACGTTATTTTTAAGGCGTGTAATTCCCATACGTCACATGATTATTTTCCATAAAAGAATCATTTTTAATGTATGGTTTTAATGCTTGATTTAATTTTATAACCTTTTTCTTAACGACCCCAACTTGAGCTATTGTTTGATTCTGCTCAGGTTTACTCTAATTTTATTAGTCTCCATTTCAGATAGGTTTTCGATTGGACTTTGACTGCTTTATGTCGGATTCGAATTTATCTTTTTTGACAAAGTGAAAATTATTTGAAAGGTTTAGAAAAAAATTTCATCAGAAAATCTATGTATTTGATTATTAAGGGGTATATATACATTTATGTATATATATATATATGAGAACGTGTGTTTAAAAACTCTCCTTATCCAGAAAATAAAATTTTGGAAAATTTTCAAAAACGTAAAACAGCGTCCACCGATTTTCATGATAATTCAAATCTTATCTATTTCAAAATTACTAGATTTTTTTTTATTTAGAATATTTTTTTTGTGCAAGTTTATCAGTAGTATAAATTTAAAAAAATCACGATTTGTTTTTACTTTTTAAAAATTTTTATTTATTTATTTTTGTACAAGGCGAGTTTTGAAACTTATGTTTTCATTCATACGTGTACTTCTTTTTCTACTTGAAAAAATAAAATTGAAACTAACGATATAATTTTAGATTACATTTCTATACCCGTAAAGCATGGTGACGTCACTGCAACGTCGTTGTGAAGTCACAATGTGACTTTGTGACCATCGATTGTCGATGTGACGTCACGTGACGTCGATGTGAAGTCACAGTGACTAAAATGTGAAGTCGTTATGGCCGTTTTAGAGCTCTTTTGTGACGTTTCACAAAGTGGTCACAATGTGACAAATTTGTGAAAAATGTGTCAATTGTGACTAATTTGACATTAACATTGTGACGAAACTGTGACAAAAGCGACGATACATAAATTGCCAGAAACATGTTTTTTAAAGTAAATAACATGTTTTGAAGGATATTTATAAATTTTTAAAGATTTTAAGAAAGTCACATCTCAGTCACAATGTGACGTCACTGAGTGGTGACATTTTGGTCACAGATGTGATGTGACCAAAGTGACTCACAGTGACGTCAATGTGACGTCACAGTGACCATGCATGCTATTAGGGTAATTACATTAAAATACTGATCTATTAGCTTTTAATATAAATTTCTGATTCTCGCCAATCAGTTTTCTTTTGTAGATGAGGTTGAAGTAGATTGATCAGAAATGGAAATTAAATCGACTTTGAATTGAAATTACTTCAAGTTGAAATAATTGAAGTTCTTGTGAGGGAGAACATGCTTCTCCTCCCCACTTTCACATCCTAAAATCCTGCCTTCTCTCTTGCTCAGGTTAGCGGTCTGCACGGGTCAGAATTTCCAGGCCCGTGCCCGGGCCGGCACGTTTATATTTTTACATCTCTAGGCCCGTCCTATACAGGAATCTGTGAAAACAGGCCTGGCCCGTTCTGGCCCCACACAATTTCTACTATTTCTAAAATATCAGATTTTTATCACCTAATTAAAATTACTTTAAAGAATACTGCAATACATATATATAGAATGATTTTACAGACTATTTTACAAGAAATAAACATTATCAACTCTAATGATTACTTAGATTCTTGGACTATCAACATTCAAATAAAGATTCATTAAAAAATTTATACTGTTCAGAATAAAAGAAAAGAAAGAATGTTAAAACATCGTAACTTTTGAAGATTAATAAAAGTAGATTTATGAAAATATTTCTGTATTATTTTATTAAAGTTTTCAAATCCAAATTCAATTTCAAATCCAAAAAAGTTACTTTCTGATACATTTCGGATTTCATTTTTTTTTTCGAAAACGCAAAAGATTAACAGATGTTTTTATTCGAAAACTGTGTAATCGAATAGCATTATTTATTTTTTTGATACAAGCAATTTAACCCTTTCGTGGTTATAAGCGCGTATACGTGCCAGAATACCATTTAATTTGAATTGCGAAATGCCATACTGACACCGGAATTTTTAAATGAAAATTTTAATTTTACAAAAAACGTAAAAACATTTATGTATTATGAAAAAAATTTTTTTTTAATTCCGGTGTCATTCAATCATTTTAGTATTTTATGAATAGAAATGCTTTAACCGTCAAAGGGTTAAGAAAACAAAGTCAAAGCTAGCATTTTGAATAGAATTTCTAGAAGCGACAACATGGAAAGGGAGAAAAATCTGCAACCATTCGATAAAAATCTCTTATCTCCCAAAAAGATTACACATATATCTTATTTACCAAAAATGAAAACCACTATTCGATTCCAATTCCCTTCAAGAGTCAGGCTTGTTAATTTTATACTTTTACTAATTTACAGTTTAAATGTACACATTTTTCGACTAATATAAATTTAAAAATTAGTCAAAAAATATGTCGAACTTTCGCGTTTTTGAGAAATAAATTTAAGAAACACAAAGAAATATATATAAATATTACCCTAACAAGCTCTTTATCCCTATTAATAATTTTACAAGTTATGTTGTCTGCCCTACGCATCTTCAGAACAATTAAATCTAGTTCCGGTTCGTCTTGTCAATATATACAAAAACGATGCAATCCTGATCTTGTCCCAGCATGAGACTGCTAAATAATATAAAGCCCGGGTTACACACAATGTAACTGTCCGATGCCGATCTCTACACTGTACAAGTTCTATTTCGGTATTGATGTTGCCAAACTAGTATCGGCTCGTGACGCACATTTATACTTATTCTCGTTAACGCCATATTCATTGAAAATAGCTCATATTTTATCGTTTCTGCTTAAATGTTCTCAACGGACCGGTAGACACGCGAAATTTTTTATCGGCCCGACCCGCTTATTTTGTTTGTCGGCCGGCCCATCCCGTTAAATATATATATATATAATTCTGTCAGGCTAGCACGGGCTGGTCCGTTAGAAAATTCGGTACAGTTCCGCCGACTCTGGCCCTTGCAGGCCTCTAGGTTAGACTTGGACCCAGTACGTTTTACGGAAGATAAAAAATCGTTATTTGCTTCCCTACTTCCCCCAGAAATCAAATCTCACGCCTGCTAAAAATCTTTTTTGGAATACTGTATGTTCACGATTAGAATCTGGTACGGCACCCAGTAATGAACCTCATGCAGTTTCATTATTGGTAAGTATCTTGAAAAAATCCTATTTAAAACTTTTGTTTTCCAGCAGGTAGATGCTTGAACTTTTATCAACAATTTGCATAAAACAGAGAAACCTTCTAAAAATAAATGGAATGTTGTAAGAAATATGCTGATAACATGTTCGGTCAAATCTATTGGAATTAAATGTCATTTTTAAGAAGTGTAAAGAGTAAGAGTTATGTCTGTGATTTACAACACTGTCAGTTAATATGTGACCTACTTGACCCCACTTTTTCGCGAGTTCCAGAGTGATATAATTCCTAAAGTTTCCGCGATGCATATAACAGATTAAGAAAATAAAAAGATAGTCAGGTATATATGAAAACCTTAAGTGAGATAAAAATTTCATTCTCTGATAAATATGTTGATATTATTAAATTATCGCGTAAAAAAATTCGATTATCATTTTTTTAAAACTTTAATGATTCTGAATAACATACATTATTTGTAATGCTTTACAAAGTGTCCAATAAAAGTTTTTTTCTATAGATAATTAGAGTTTTTTTCCGATAAATAATTTTTGAAACTAAAATATTATTAATTAGTGGGCTGATGAAAAAAAAATGATTTTATGAAATGATCATTTTGTGGGCAGTTAATTTTCATCATTTTATTCAACAAAAATTCTGCTTTTTGTTATAGATATTACAAATTGTACGTTTTGCATTCATATGTCAGAATGATTGAAGATTTCAAATTTGCATTGCAATGTTAATTTTATTCTCAAACATTTGTTAACACACCTAAAATTATATTCCAACTAAATTTATGAATGTCCCCCCCCCTCTCCCAATTAGCAACAAAAGATACGCTCCAACTTTAAACAATATTTACTAAACCAATCATAGAATAACGCAATTTTTTTTGTCTTACTTCTCATTGCAACAGGAAATATGTTAGAGGTCTGCAAGGGCTGGAATTTCCAGGTCCGGGCTCGGCCCGGCTCGTTTTGGCCCGCTACCATTTCTACGATTTCTAAAAATTCAGATTTTTATCATATAATTAAGATCCTTTTAAAGAGTGCTGCATACCTATCTGTGGAATGATTTTGCAGTATTTAAAATACACATTTGTCATAGTTAGCGTTTTGAATAGAATTTCCGGAAGCGATATCATGGGAAGGGAGAAAAACCTGCAACCATTTGAGAAACTATATTGTATCTCAACAAGGTTATACAAGGATTTTTTTTACCAAAAATGAAAAACGCTATTAGATTCCAAATCCCTTCAATAGTCAGGCTTATAACTTTTATATTTTTACAATTAAAAATTAATCTGAAAATGTGTCAAACTTTCTCGTTATTGAGAAATTAATTTAAAAATCATCAGGAAGTATGTATCCAAAGATTAAGCTAACATAAGTACTTTATCGCTGTTAGTAATTTTACAAATCATGTTGTCTGTCCTACATATCTTTAGAACGATTAAGTCTGGTTTCGGTCCGGCAAGTCTATGTGTGGAAAAATAATGCAAGCTTGATCTCGGCCCGGCACGAGTCAGCTAAAAAAATATTAAAACGGATTACACACAATGTAACTGCCCGATGTCGATCTCTACACTGTACAAGTTATATTTTCATATTGATACTCTCAAACTAGTATAGCTCGTGCCGCAATTTTTATTTATTCTCGTTAAAACCATTTTCGTTGAAAATAGATAATATTATATCGTTTCCACTTAAATCTTCAGAACGGCCCGGCAGGCCCGAAAATTTTTTATTTGCCGGGCCCGGCCCAACTCGGCCCGTTAGAAAATTTGAAACGATTCCGCCGGCCCGGGTTGGCCCGCTGACCGGGCCGGGTACGGGCCACGGGGCAAACCCGGGCCGGTTTGCCCCGTGTATTCGAAAAAAAAAATCATACTTTTATCATATACTTAAGAATCCTTTAAAGAATACCGCATACATTTTTATGGGATGATTTTGTTGTATATGTTACAGAAAATACATTATAGAAACATTAATGCTTACTGAGATTTTTAGACTTTCAACATTCATTTTAATATTCATTAAAAAATTAATTTGGTTTAGAATAAAAGGAAAAACAACCTTAAAAACATCATAATTTATGAATTTTTATAATAAGAAGTAAATTTTTGAAAATATCTTTACATCATTTATTAAAGGTTCTCTGAATTCCAAAGAAATTATTTTCTGATACATTTCTGAATTAATTTCTTTTTGGAAACGAATAAGATTAGCCGGCGTTTTTATTGAGAAACTATGTAATCGAATAGCATTATCCATTTTTGATCCAAAAATTTAAAGAAAATACTGTTAAAGTTAGCTTTTTGAATCGAATTTCCAGTAGCGGTAGCATGGAAAGGAAGAAATATCTACAAGCACTTGAAAAGAATCTCTTATACTCTACAAGTATATAGGGGGAATTGGGGTACATTGATACATGGGGCACATTGATACACCCCCTCTACCGCTCACAGGAAATTTCACAACGGCTCCAAAAGGTGATGCTAGTGAACTCAACTACATACAGAAAGTCTTGGAATGATTCAGTAGTTTGGTGAAATGGGAAGGGTGATTTATTGTTTTCGTAGGTCAAAAGTAAATTTGAGTTGTGCAATTGAAATGGTATTATATAACTGTTCCAGTATTTTCAACCGAAAAGAATACTCTCCCTGGCAAGTGAAACTACTCTTTATCAGTTCCTTATTTTTCATTCTTAGATAAATTATGAAGTTTTGGATTTGAGACTCATTTTATTCAAAATGGCTGTATGGGGCATATTGATATACTCTATCTCGGGGAATATTGATACCAGCTAAATCCTTTTTTAGTTCATTTTTTCATTACTTTTTATTATTTTTTTTACCCTACACTCCTTAATCCAACCATTTTCACCAAAAATTTCTAATATTAATTTCTATTGATGTGAAATAGCTCTAATTTTTTATATTAGAACATTTTATAGTATTTTTGCTAACAGAAAAAGTACGAACTTACCCAAAAGCTAGTACTAGTAGAACTAATAAAAAAAAGGACGGCATTCTGGCAAATCTCGAATTTATATCGATTTTCCAGAGAAGAAAAGTATTTTCGACATGAGAAATGTTAAGTAAGAAAAGCAAACTTCAGAACAGAAAAAGATAATTATATTATAAACAGAAATTTTAATATAATTAACCTCTATTTTCTGTTTATAAACCTATTTATAAACAGAAAACCTGGTAATTTTTTCATCTTTCCCAAGAAAGATGATAATCCTGGGATTGAAGCGCTAGATATGACAAAGTTACCACAGCCAACAATCAGGCAAGGAATAGCCAAAACATCAGGTCATAATATATTTAATTTTGATTGCTTTAATATTGCTTAAAAATAAATTTTGGGTGATTTGAATTTTTATAGATAAATATAAAATAGTTTTCTAACACATTTTCTATGAAAAATATCCATTGGTATTATTTTGTCCTCATTTTTCTCAAACGTATCAATCTGCCCCGCGGATGAGGCATATTGATACAAATGACTTTTTATTATTTTTTAAAAATTACATGCAAAAATACTATATAAAACAATTATTGTACATTTTTATAACATACTATACAAGTTTTGCTGTCACCTCATGGAAAAAAACTTGAATTTTCTACTTTTTTTACACCAAGAAAAAAAACAGAAAAAAAAACTGTATCAATCTACCCCACTTCCCCCTACAGGTATTTTACTTACCAAAAATGTAAAACACTATTTGATTCCAAAGTTTTTCAATTGTCAGGCTTGTCAATTTTATAACAATACAATTAAAAATTAGTTAGGGAATTTCTCAAACTTTCGACTTGTTCAGGCATGAATTTAAGAACCCCAAGATATATATTTCCAAAGATTAGTTTAACAAAGTTCTTTGACACTATTAAATCTTTAACAAATCGTGTTGTCTACCCTATAGAATTTTGAGAACAATTAGTTCTTGCCTGCCTGGACAATTAATAGAAAAAAAAAAATGCAAGCTTTATCTCAGCCCGGCACAAGTCTGCTAAAAGAATATTAAATCCGGGTTAGACACTATGTAACTGTCCGCTTCCGATCTTTCACTGTACAAATTACATTTTTGTATTGATACTGTCAAATTAGTATCAGCTCGTGACGAACATTCTAGTCAAAGCCATATTCATTGAAAATAGCTCATATTTTATCGATCTTATCAAATCTTTATAACTGTCCAGTAAGCCCAACTATCTTTTATAGCCAAGCTAGGCTCGTATAGACCGGTCCGACCCGTTGAAAAACTTATTCTTATTCTGCCAGCCCGACCCGTTCGAAAATCATTTCGCCTGCCCAACCCGGGCTCGTGCAGACCTGTAGAGCCGTATAAAAATTTAAATTTTGTATTTTTTAAAGGAATGCTTTTTTTTAACCCCAATTGCTTTTATTATATTTCTTTACTTCATTTAAAACATTTTTGTAACTGGAACTGTATGCCTACGACTAACTATTAAGAAATTAGCCATTGACCACCGTTGATAGTGGACATCCTGTCGAGAGAAATCTCAAACACCATGCTTATCTGATAATAAAATAAAAAAAATGAAAATTTTCCAAATAATTATAACTTAACACCTCACAACTTTTTAAGATCAATTCACTTTAAAAAAATACAAAAGGAACTTAATTACGTTCATTATACTATTAATTTTCATATCAAAATACATTTGAGCTCCAATTAATAGAATGTCGAAGTATCTCTAGTATCAAACTCTCTTAAAATTTTACAATGCAAACATTGCAATATTTTTTTATTACAAGAAAAAAAAAAAAAAAAAAAAAAAAAAAAAGAAAAGAAATAAAACCAATATAATCTATATCGTTAAATGCACTTAAATTAAAAACCGTTTTCAAACTAAATATACATATACTTTTGTATGACTTGTAAAATACTATCATAGCTACCAAAACAATTTATAATAAATATATATATATATATATATTTATTTATAATAATAAATAAAATATTTTTTGCTCTTGGAAAACAGAAATTTAAAGGTAAATTTTGCTTCATTTATTATGTAATAAGAGCAAATTTTACTCTTTTTAAAACATTCATTCTTGAATATTATAGTTTCTCTGGCTGGATTCGGGCTGAGAATTTAATTGCTTTACTGGCCGATTTTGGGCCAAAAATTTAGGTTTTATATAGGGATTGACAATAATTTTTTTCTAGGTGTTGTACCCGTTCTCTTATCGAACTGTTATTTTTTATACCGAGGTCAGTCGAATTTAATTTCTGTGGATCGATATGCCTCGGGCTTGGAAATTTCGGCCCATGCAGATTTCTAGAACAGCATTCAGTCCTTTTGCAATCAATATGTACATTTTTAGATATTAGCATACAAATTTATTTAATTTTACTTTTCATAATTGTTGAGAAAAATATAAATTTATTAGAGAAGGGATTAATATTTTATTGCATTCATGAAAGTTTTTTTTCTTTTTTTTTCACGATATGTTTATAATCTTATGTGCTACTTTGCATACTTTGATTTGAGTCATATGAAGAATGTTAATATATTTCCTCTTTAAAAAAAATATGCGATTCATTACCATAGAGAAAGCTTGAAAAAGTTTTTTTTTTTTTTAATTTTATTGGAAAAGCATTTTTTAGCTTTTTGCGATCCTTACACACATTTTTAAAAAATTCTGTGTATATTTTATTCAATTTTACATTTTATATTTGTTGGAGAAGAATTATATTTATTATTCTGTGCAGCACATATTTCTATCTTTATTATGTTTATAAAATCAGATATCATATTTACATTGACTTAAAAAAAAAAAAAAAAACTTTAAAGTTTACAAGATTACAAAAAACTATACACATTCATGAATATCCGTTAAACAACAAATAAGGAAAAGTACGTCCTATTTAAAATAGAGAAATAATAACACTGTCAAACAGTTTAAATAAAATAATGTATTAACAAGACATTTATGTCATATTTCGATATAATTTTTAATTTTTGTTGCCAATTCTAATGCAGCACATGTAGTAATATTTTTTTCTAACAACAAAAGTATTTTAACGTGACTATTAAAAAGGTAAAAAAAAAAAAAACTTTAAAATGATAAATTCATTAACTTACATTAAAAGCATTAAATTGAAGAAATTGCCTCATATTTCAAATCGATAAAAGATAATACTGACAAACAGTTGAAACTTAAAAATATATCTATGCCAGACTTTTATTTAAAGATAGTCCTTTTAATGAATGCTGCCTTAAGGGGACAGTACACCTTTAAAATGGTCAAAAAATCGATTTTTCAATTTTTATTTCTTTATAAAGATAATTTTATTCTGAATAATTTGATACCAATATTTTAATTGTGCGATTCTTATTTACCGAGATATTGCTGAAAATGTCAACATCACTTCATAAGTTCCAAGCATCACGCCCTCGTTTCCGATTTTGTATTTTTTTGCGCTTTTGCGCATATCTCCAAAATCATTTGAAGTACAGCTCCGAAAATTTTACCGTACCTAAATGTTCATACAAAAATGACAAGGAACTAAAGTTATGCAGCTGTGTATAGTTTGAAAGAAATTATAGGGCTGAATGTGTGCAAAAATGAACGGCTTTTTCTCAAAATGAAGTTTTGCATGCTTGTGCATATCATATCTCCAAAACTATGCGAAGTACAGCTTCAAAATTTTTATCCTATCTAAATATATATATAAACATGAAAATAAATTAGAATTATGCAGCTGTGTTTAGTTGGAAAAAAATTATAAGATTGAACGTGTGCAAAAAATAATGATTTCTGTTTTTTATAATTCAAAAGTAATTGCTATTTTTCTAACTAACCATTTATATAAAATTAAGTTTAAATAATAGTCTAGAATATTATGTTTATTTTAAGAAAAAAAATATGCAAATCGTATGAAATCTGCATGAGATATCATGCATCCAGTAAGCGATTGTTCAACGCTTATTCGACGTCATTTTTTTTGTTTTTAATCATTTTAAAACCTACTCTTTGGTATTTTTTGCACATTATATATCCAAATTAAATATTTTTAATGCAGTTCAATATCATATAAAGATATTTTGAAAGTTCTGTGCATCTAGGGAAATTATTATTTACAATAAAATCAAACTATATAATCGAATTTCGTATTTTTTGCGAGTCGCAAACATGTACACAAATTCCTACATTTTACTCCATTTTACAAACTTTTTTTTATTTATCAATTTAAACAAGCATCAAATTTTATTTTTAATACTGAATATGTTATATTATTAATAGTTTTATTTCTTTTTTTATGAGTTTTATATTTGTAAAATAGATTTTAATCTTTAAACGGCTTTTACTCAAAATGATGTTTTTTACACTTGCGCGCATGATATCTCCAAAACCGTTCAAAGTATAGCTTCAAAATTTTTACCCTGCCTACATGTACACATAATGAAGAAAATGAACTAGAATTACGCAGTTTTGTTCAATATGAAAAAAATTACAAGGTTGAATGTATGCCAAAATTCATTATTTTTTTATTTTCTATAATTAAAATCTAATTTCTCTGTATCTAATTAGCCATTCATAAACATTCTAGTTCAAATCGTAGTCCAAGGTATTATGTTTAATTTAAGATCAAATTTATGCAAATCGCATGAAAACTGCATGAGATATTTTGCGCGCAGTGAAATGTTATACGTCGTAATTTTTTAAAAATATCATTTCGAAATCAACCCTATAAACAAAAAATTGCTGTATTATATTTAAACTAAAATTTTTTAAAGAAAGTTCAATACCATATAAAGATATTTTGAAATTTTTGTGTTTCCAGAGACATTACTCCTTTTTTTTAAATGTGCAGCACATGATACAATTTTACGTTTTCTGCAGCTTTTAAAGGTGTACTGTCCCCTTAAATCGCAAATGATATATTTTTATTAAAATTCTTTCATGTGATTGTTAAAAAGAGATATGAAACTTTATTAAAAATTAAGTCAGATTTAAATTTTTAATATTTAAAGTTATAAATATAATTTTCTAAAAGTTATGTCAGTGAGAAATAAAATCCTCTTTTATTTTATTAACAATATAGTAACACTTATTATAGCAGTAGTAACAATTATGCAAAGTTTGAATAACTATGCCGAATCTTTTATTTCTTCTTGTTATTTATTAGACGATTAATTTTCTATACATTTTAACTAAATACAGACATTTTCAGAGATTTAAATTACATATTTTGGTTTTGCATAACTGTTTATGAAAATATGTTTGTCATTTTGCTCAATTGAACATAAATTGCTATTTTATTCCGCATGTATCATGTACACTATACGGCTAATGACGACCAATCACTTCCGATTTGTTAGATATTTAAAAAAATCATGATGATTGAGGAATTATCCAGAATTTTCAGTTGTACAAACATCACATTATACCTCATATATTTCTGGGGAAATTCCCCCCCCCCCACCGAAACCCCACAAGGGTCAGTCAACATATTAAAAGAAAAGAAATGGCATTTGAATAATCCTCTAAAACCAACGTCGCTAAAGGGTTGAAGCGTTAGAACGTGATTAGGAGGTTTATTGTAATAAACTGCGTTCATTTTTTATGAGGATATCACGTATACTAGTGGAGAAATTCAGTTTTTTTTTTATAAAATCAACCCCAAATTTCCCCAAATGTTTTGTTTATAATTTTCAGAGTTCTTCATATAAAAGAATATTCTTTTCAGAAACCATGACCAGCGACATTCTGCGCAATATCCAATCACTCAATCAGAATTTAAAAAAGTAAATATTGGATAAAAAATAGACAGTTTCGCTAAATAAAAATTCACTACGTAATACCCTGCAATCAGAATTTTAAAATAATAAAAAAGGTATAAAAAATGAACAATTACACTAAATAATAATTCACTGCGCAGGCACGAATGCATTCAAAATGCAATGTGGATAATGTATTAGAACAAATTTCATGTATATATAGAACAACTTTCGTGAAAGTCTCAAAAACATAGCTTGAAAATTCTGAAATTTATTTTTAATAGAAAAGATCGAAATTCGTTGTTCCACAAATGCAGCAAAAAGATGAGGGTCTTTATCCAAATACAAATTGATTATTGCCCATCGAGCGTTCACAAGCATGCACGTACTACTATATTTCGATATAGCCCCTCGTGTTTTTGCTTCCTTTTGGAAACAATGGATTTCGAGCTAATTCTATCAACGATCAGTTTCAGAATTTTCAAGCTATGTTTTTGAGAACTTCACAAACGTTGCCCTATACATTTATTTAATACATTATGCGCATTATATTTAGGTCGCATTCGCGCATGCGCTGTGAAAATTCAGTGAATTTGTTCATTTATCCTCTAATATTTATTATCGTTTTAACTCTGATTGAAGGATATTGGGAACATTATCATTTGTAATGGTTTCTGAAGAGACATTCTTTTACATTAAGAACACTGCAAATTATATTCAAAACATTTGAAGGAATTTGGAATATTTTTTATAAAAAACTTAATTTTTCTGTGAATATGCGTGCTATACTTATAAAAATGAACACTGTATATTATAAGACACCTCCTAATCATGTTCTAAAATTTCAATACATTAGCAATAGTAAATTTTATAGGGATAACCAAAAGCTATTCGCTATTCTTCGATTTTTTGACACTCCCCTATGGGTTTTCGGGAAAAAAATCTTCATGAAAATATATGACGTCTACTATACTATTTACCCACTTGAAATTTCAGGATAATTTGCTATGCATTTTCCTAAATATCTAACAAAACGTCTAAGATTGCAAGTATCATGGCCACATAGTGTATTTTTTCTTAAATGCTTGAAGATCCTATACGTTATAATATATTTTCTAATGGATCATATAAATATTATAAAAAAGAGCTTAATAATCTTGCTAATAAACAAGTAATTTAGTAAGATTTATGGAAAAAGATGCTGGAAATGCCATTTATTTGGAAATTTTTTCTTATTTATAAAATTATTTCTTCCCATTTTTTGAGCTGGATGTAAACAGTTTTATATATTTATACGTATATTAGTTTACTTTTACAGCGCTTAATTCATGAAAAATCTATATCAATATACTCATTTACCATTTTGCATAACTTTTTAGAACTTATTATTTATATAGCATTTTATTCGAAAAACTTTGTGTCATAATATAGTTTGAATGGTAGATATTAGATAATATAAAATACAGTCAGTAACACTCAATATTGTGATTCTTACTTCATCAGAAAAACTTTCAAATTGCAACAACGTATTCATGTGTCCTGACTGCAATTATTACACTGTTAAAAATAAAGGTGAGAAACCAGTTGCATTTGGTTCTCAGGGATGAAAAGGTGTAACCATTTGACACCCGCGGGCTTGAAAATGTGTTCGGGGTGCCGTTTGATCCCTCACTGGGTGAATCACGCTAATTAGGGTGCCGCGCAATGCATACCTTTGGAAGATTTTCCCCCTTAGTTATTTGCGCTTGCTCTGCGATGTGTGTCCTTCCTCTTCAACTCACCGTCACTGGTGGATTATAACAGCAATTTCTCCCTACGAAGACTATCACCGCGCATGCGCTATCCCAATTTCGTTTGGAACTTCGGATGGAAAACTTTTGGTGAGCTTTTTACATAAAGCAATCTTTGAATTTCAGGACATTTGAACATTTCAAGGAGACTTTGAAGATGAGCTCGATGGCCGAACGGTTTGAGCGCAGAGTTTGCAATCAGACGTGGGTTCGAATCCTTCACAGGACAAAAGTCAGTTTATAATTCATTTTCATTATTGGGCCCTCTAGATTAGGGGTGCCATAATTTCACCCTAAGAGTGCCATTCTGGCTCCTCTAGGGGTATCAGCAGTGAGACAAGCCTTTCACTCCTAAAAGGTGCAATGTGTTACCTGTAATTTTAACAGTGTATATAGAATATAATCATTTCATAAGACAAGGAATGTCTTCCTTTCTATCATAAAAATTTTCTCTCCCATTGAAATTAACCTATTCTATTTTAGCACTTTAATTATAAAGTGGGAAAAAATAGATTCTGTAACATTTTAACTTTTCATATGCAATTCAGTAAGAAGCATAGACTAGGAGGAGTAAGAGAATTGGGGAGAGTACATTGTTAAAACTACAGGTGACACATTGCACCTTTTGGGGTGAAAGGCTTGTCTCACTGGTGACCAGTGGCGCAGCCAAGGGGGTGGTTTTGGGGTTAAAACCCCTCCCAGAGCTAAGAAAGATCGCTATAATTGCTGCTTATTTGAATCAAAACCAAACTTAATATTTAAATGTTTTGACGCATTTCGGAATCCGCCGCTTTTTTTAATCAAATTTCATTTAATAAAGTAATTCAATTAAATGGCGAAAATTCTATTTAAAATTGTGAAAGTTCATATTACATGAATTAGTTAAGTAAAAATTGGTTATTTGAACTAAATCATTCTTCTTAGACGCATTATGCTAAAAAAGTGATAATTTCCTGCCACAATTAGTACTGATTCTATTAACCGGCAATTACTTTTATCAGAAACTCAAAACCCGTCCTAGAACTGATTTCTGGCTGCGCCACTGCTGGTGACACCCCTAGGGGAGCCAGAAGGTGAAAATGGGTGAATTAACCTTAATTAGAGTGAAAAGATGCCACCCTTAATCCAGAGTGCCCAATAATAAATAAAAATTAAACACCGACTTTTGGCCAGCGAAGTATTCGAACTCACAACGTCTGATTGCAAGTTCAACGCTCGAACCGTTCGGCCATCCAGCTCCCCTTCGAAGTCTCCCCGAAATGTTCAAGTGTCCTGAATTTCAAAGATTGCTTTATGTAAAAAAGCTCGCCAAAATTTAGCCATTAGAAGTACTAAACGAAATTGGGATAGCGCACGCGCGGTGATAGTCATCGTAAGGAGAAATTGCTGTTTTGATCCACCAGTGACGGCGAGTTGAAGGAGAAGGATACACGTCACAGAGCATTCGCAAATAACTAAGGGGTGAAAATCTTTTAACGGTATGCATTGCACGGCACCTTGATTAGCATGAATCACCCAGTGAGGGATCAAACGACACCCCAAACACGTTTTCAAGCCCGCGGGTGTCAAATAATAACAGCTTTTCACCCCTGGGTGCCAAATGCAACTGGTTTGTCACCTTTATTTTTAACAGTGTATTAAGCATGCGTTGCAACATCTTTGGGAATTTGCATTTTTCTAACAACTTATACATTTATAAAATAATATTTTGGATTAACTGTTTAATGCACAGAATCTTTTTAATTTTTCTCTTGTGACAACAGTTATGCTTTTATGTTTTCAAATTTTTAGATTCTGCTTCAACTTATCATTTAATAAAGAAAAAAAAATCTAATACTTGCATGGAAATTTTTTAAAAAAAGTGAAAGTTTATAGAACTTTTTATACTTGGACGTTCGATTGATTGAAATTAGGTAAATTGGGGCTTGACTAAATTTTGATTTGAGTAGTAAGAAGAAAGTTAATAAATACTTTTATTTTATTTTATTATTTATTTATTTTTTTTAATGCCACAGAGGGTATGTTAAGATATAAGAAGTTAGAATTGTTAATAAAAAATCCATTTTTGTTTCCATTACTTATTAGATAAACAAGCTGTTTAAGCTAAATAAATAGATATATATTTATTTAGCTTATATATATATATATTATAAATATATATATATTTATTAAAAACAATTTTTCCCTTGAACTGCTAATAATTTATTTACAAATCTTTTTTTGATTAACATTTAATTTTATTCTATGATTTTATGTGAATTGTTGTTAAAAATTTCTTTTCATTATTATACTTTATATTTATCACTACAATATTTATAACAAACAAATGAATGTGCCACTGATTTATCTGCAATATGTTTAGTGTATTATTGAAAAAAATTATAATTTTTTTCTTATCATTATTTTCATTTCGGAAATTCCACCTTTTAATTTATTATTACAATTGTAATATGTTACATTTATAAATAATTGTAATGTATTGTAAATATTTTATATTAATAAAATAATGTAAAAGAATCCTTTTTCGATTGTGTTTAACATTTCGTTATTTTTTTTTAAATGTTTATTTGTCTTACATCAGAAAATAATAAAATATAAATTCAATTCTACATAAATGTTACGGCCAAAACCCAAAATTGGCCAATTCTAGAATTGGTCGGCTAATTCCCGAACTGGCCAGCAACGTTTAAAAATGATTGGCCGATTCGCGAACTGGCCAGATGCGACTTTTCAATTCTCGAACTGACCACATGTGATTGGCCAGTTCACAAAAGAGATATAGGCACTCAGCTTAATCCTTTTTAATATAGTTGAAAGAGTCTATGAATTCAAACAGTCTAGCCGTCTGCCTGCCCATACTCTAACTCGAGTAAAGGCTCTGATTAACTTGTAATTGCTATCTTATTTGGTTTATCAATTAATTTCGGTATTGAAAGGGAATTGTGTACTATTTTTGGTTAATTTACTGGGATACACAAAGATATTTCGTTTAAATATAAGCAAAGGGAATCGTTTCATTTCAATATTGTTAGATTATCTTAGTTACAATAAAATTGGTACCTATGCATAGCATATCAGAATAGCTTGGAAATATTCTTTCCTGTGATGTGTGCATGTCAGTGCAATCTACCGGGGCCGTCGCGAAACGACTTTTTTCTCTAAATTAGAAACAACTTCTAAAAGAAGTTTATTGACGACCCCGTATCTAAAGGATAGCCTTAAATCCCAAGTTTGGATGTTGGCCAAGGCTTCCCTGCCTGTTCGATAATTGGCCGGCCAAAACCCGAAATACGCTATTCATTTCATGTATTTTGCGTTTTGGCCAGAAAACTTGGTCAGTTCCGATATTGGCTGGCCAGTTCTAGAATTAGCCAGGCTCCGGGTTTTGGCTGTGACATATATATATATATATATATTATTTTCAGAACAATAAACTTACTTTCAAAATTTCAAACTTATATCCATTTCTAGGAAATTTAATTATGCAAATATGATAGCTCGGCTGTTTAAAAAAAAACTACTTGCATTGTACTGTTGTTTGAAAGTATCAATAATCTTCAAGTAAAGAAATGAAAAAAAAACATTCTTTTAATAAATGATGAAATATCGGAAAAAAAATCTAAGACCTATTTAAAATTAATGTTTTATTAATCGTAATTCCCCTTAAATAACATCACATATCTTTTGAAAAACCGAACTTTGAAAGTAAAAAAAGTAACGGATTATTATAAAGAAATTTTATTTTTTTACCCTTTTTAGGTAGATTTCATATGAAATACTCATTGCGGTGCTCCTATGTTGAAATTTCTGAAAATTTTTATTTCAGATCTACACCGATTATAATCTCTAGACCCCAATACTACCATCAGTAAAAAAGTTTATATATAAGTGTGTATGTATATTTATATATCATTTTTTTATGGGCACGGTAACTTCTATAATTCTGCTCAAATCTCTTCCAAACGGATACTTAAAAACAAAGGGCAAAAAATCTCGGTCAAGTTCGTTAATGGGCAAAATCGGACCAAGTAGAAATATGGAGGGTTTTTTTGAAAACCGAAAAAACTCCATAATTTCTTATTGAAAATAAATATCGAATAAGTTTAAAGTTTATATTACTCCTAAAAAATGGACAAAAAGTTAAATGCATGACAGATTTTTGATAAAATTAAAAATGAGCTCAAGCCTGGAAAGAAAATGGGATTTTTGAGAGAAAAAAAATTCATAACTTCATCAATTCTCAAGATATCACATCCAATTAAATTACAATTTTTTTAAT
This sequence comes from Maratus speculifer, assembly GCA_964019185.1. Lineage (NCBI taxonomy): Eukaryota > Metazoa > Arthropoda > Arachnida > Araneae > Salticidae > Maratus > Maratus speculifer. Next base: position 218,858,012 of record OZ025291.1, read on the forward strand.
ATTATATATTTTTTTAATATTATCTAAAACTTAAAAAAAAAAACAATTACTCTATTTGCAAGTTTTTGATAGGAACAACTCTCATTGCAATAATAATAATAAAAAAACGAAAATAAAGGAGGGAGGGGGGGGGGAGCAGAAAGAAATAAATCTATTACTTCCTCAATTCTTAAGATATTAAATTCGATAAAATTTATTATACATCTTTCCAATTATATCTACAGCTTTCACATTGTCACGTTTTTGATAGGATCAATTCTTATATCAAAAATAAATTAAACAAAAACAGGAGCTGAAGGAAAAAAACTCAAATTCAAACTGCTTACATTCTGAATCATTTTTAAATCCATTTTGTTCTAAAACAGAAATGCAACTTGCACAATGTAAAGATCGACATTGGACAGTTATATTGTGTACCCGGACGTAATATTTCTTTTAGTAGACTCATGTCAGGCCGAGTCAGGCTTCCATTGTTTTCCAACATATAACGGAACTAGACTTAACTGTTTCAAGATGGGTAGAACAGAAAATATGATATGTAAAAATATTAATAGTGTTAAAGAAATTCTGTTAACGTAATCTTTGGAAATATACTTCTCAGTGGTTTTTTTAAATGGTTCCTAAATTCGCTGCTCATCAACGAGAAAGTTTGACGCATTTTCTGACTAATTTTTGATTACAAAAGATAAGTCTGACTATTAAAGGTACTTGGAATCGAATAGCGTTTTTCATTTTTGGTATATAATATCCTTGCATAGATTTGTTGCAATAACAATTTTTTTTAACGTGGTTGCAGATTTTTCTCCCTTCAGATGCTTTTGGCTCCGGAAATTCGATTGAAAGTGCTAACTTTGACAGTATTTTCTTTAAATTTTTGGATCAAAAAATGGATAAGGCTATTCGATTACATAGTTTCTGATTAAAAACAACTACTAATCTTATGCGTTTCCGAAAAGAAATGAATTCAGAAATGTATCAGAAAGTAACTTCTTTGGAATTCAGAAAATCTTTAATAAATGACTTAGAAGTATTTTCAGAAATCTACTTTTTATTATAAAATTTCGAAAGTTATGGAGTTTTTAACATTGTTTTTTCTTTTATTCTAAACAATATTAATTTTTTAATGAATCTTTAATTGAATGATGAAAGTCTAAGAATCTCAGTAATCATGAATGTTTCTATGATGTATTTTCTGTAAAATATACAATAAAATCGTCCCATAAAAATGTATGCAGTATTCCTTAAAGGAATCTAAATTATATGAAAAAGAAATCTTATTTTTTTTTTTCGAAATAGAAGAAACTGTGTGTCGGGCTAGTTCAGGCAGGACCTGATTTCATTTATTTCTATACGAACAGTGCCGTGTCTAGAAATGTAAAAATATAAACTGGTTGGTCCGGAAAACCGGGCTGGAAATCCGTGCAAACCTCTACCGCGTCTCAAAACTGAAAAATTGATCATAGCTCCGAAACAGATGCGGTACCAACGAAAATCTCACGGTACATACCGGTACTAACGGCATACATAATTTGAACGAAATCGGAAGACCTAATTTTTTTTCAATGGGAAATCTTACGTTTCCCTAACCCAGAAACTGGAGATGAATAGTCGGATTAACTTCGCAACGGATGTGGTACAAACGAAAATCTCTCGGTACTTACCGGTACTAACGTAGTACTAACGACCCACATAATTTGAACGAAATCGGAGAACCTTCATTTTTTTCCTATAGGAAATCCCATGTTTCTCCAGCCCGCGCGCTGGAACTTGAGAATTGGCCATAACTCTGCAACGGATGTGGTACAAACGAAAATCTCTCGGTACTTACCGGTACTAACGTAGTACTAACGACCCACATAATTTGAACGAAATCGGAGAACTTTCATTTTTTTCCTATAGGAAATCCCATGTTTCTCCAGCCCGCCCGCTGGAACTTGAGAATTGGCCATAACTCCGCAACGGATGTGGTACAAACGAAAATCTCTTGGTACTTACCGGTACTAATGTAGTACTAACGACCCACATAATTTGAGCGAAATCGGAGTACCTTCATTTTTTTCCTATAGGAAATCCCATGTTTCTCCAGCCCGCGCGCTAGAACTTGAGAATTGGCCATAACTCCGCAACGGATGTGATACAAACGAAAATCTCTTGGTACCTACCGGTACTAACGTAGTACTAATGACCCACATAATTTGAACGAAATCGGAGGACCTTCATTTTTTTCCTATAGGAAATCCCATGTTTCTCCAGCCCGCGCGCTGGAATTTGAGAATTGGCCATAACTCCGCAACGGATTGGGTACAAACGAAAATCTCTCGGTACTTACCGGTACTAACGTAGTACTAACGATCCACATAATTTGAACGAAATCGATGAACCTTCATTTTTTTCCTATAGGAAATCCCATGTTTCTCCAGCCCGCGCGCTGGAACTTGAGAATTGGCCATAACTCCGCAACGGATGCGGTACAAACAAAAATCTCTCGGTACTTACCGGTACTAACGTAGTACTAACGACCCACATAATTTGAACGAAATCGGAGGACCTTCATTTTTTTCCTATAGGAAATCCCATGTTTCTCCAGCCCGCGCGCTGGAACTTGAGAATTGGCCATAACTCCGCAACGGATGCGGTACAAACGAAAAACTCTCGGTACTTACCGGTACTAACGTAGTACTAACGACCCACATAATTTGAACGCAATCGGAGAACCTTCATTTTTTTCCTATAGGAAATCCCATGTTTCTCCAGCCCGCGCGCTGGAACTTGAGAATTGGCCATAACTCCGCAACGGATGCGGTACTTACCGGTACTAACGTAGTACTAACGACCCACATAATTTGAACGAAATCGGAGAACCTTCATTTTTTTCCTATAGGAAATCCCATGTTTCTCCAGCCCGCGCGCTGGAACTTGAGAATTAGCCATAACTCCGCAACGGATGTGGTACAAACGAAAATCTCTCGGTACTTACCGGTACTAACGTAGTACTAACGACCCACATAATTTGAACGAAATCGGAGAACCTTCATTTTTTTCCTATAGGAAATCCCATGTTTCTCCAGCCCGCGCGCTGGAACTTGAGAATTGGCCATAACTCTGCAACGGATGTGGTACAAACGAAAATCTCTCGGTACTTACCGGTACTAACGTAGTACTAACGACCCACATAATTTGAACGAAATCGGAGAACCTTCATTTTTTTCCTATAGGAAATCCCATGTTTCTCCAGCCCGCGCGCTGGAACTTGAGAATTGGCCATAACTCCGCAACGGATGTGGTACAAACGAAAATCTCTCGGTACTTACCGGTACTAACGTAGTACTAACGATCCACATAATTTGAACGAAATCGGAGAACCTTCATTTTTTTCCTATAGGAAATCCCATGTTTCTCCAGCCCGCGCGCTGGAACTTGAGAATTGGCCATAACTCCGCAACGGATGCGGTACAAACAAAAATCTCTCGGTACTTACCGGTACTAACGTAGTACTAACGACCCACATAATTTGAACGAAATCGGAGGACCTTCATTTTTTTCCTATAGGAAATCCCATGTTTCTCCAGCCCGCGCGCTGGAACTTGAGAATTGGCCATAACTCCGCAACGGATGCGGTACAAACGAAAAACTCTCGGTACTTACCGGTACTAACGTAGTACTATCGACCCACATAATTTGAACGCAATCGGAGAACCTTCATTTTTTTCCTATAGGAAATCCCATGTTTCTCCAGCCCGCGCGCTGGAACTTGAGAATTGGCCATAACTCCGCAACGGATGCGGTACAAACGAAAAACTCTCGGTACTTACCGGTACTAACGTAGTACTAACGACCCACATAATTTGAACGAAATCGGAGAACCTTCATTTTTTTCCTATAGGAAATCCCATGTTTCTCCAGCCCGCGCGCTGGAACTTGAGAATTGGCCATAACTCTGCAACGGATGTGGTACAAACGAAAATCTCTCGGTACTTACCGGTACTAACGTAGTACTAACGACCCACATAATTTGAACGAAATCGGAGAACCTTCATTTTTTTCCTATAGGAAATCCCATGTTTCTCCAGCCCGCGCGCTGGAACTTGAGAATTGGCCATAACTCCGCAACGGATGTGGTACAAACGAAAATCTCTCGGTACTTACCGGTACTAACGTAGTACTAACGATCCACATAATTTGAACGAAATCGGAGAACCTTCATTTTTTTCCTATAGGAAATCCCATGTTTCTCCAGCCCGCGCGCTGGAACTTGAGAATTGGCCATAACTCCGCAACGGATGCGGTACAAACAAAAATCTCTCGGTACTTACCGGTACTAACGTAGTACTAACGACCCACATAATTTGAACGAAATCGGAGGACCTTCATTTTTTTCCTATAGGAAATCCCATGTTTCTCCAGCCCGCGCGCTGGAACTTGAGAATTGGCCATAACTCCGCAACGGATGCGGTACAAACGAAAAACTCTCGGTACTTACCGGTACTAACGTAGTACTATCGACCCACATAATTTGAACGCAATCGGAGAACCTTCATTTTTTTCCTATAGGAAATCCCATGTTTCTCCAGCCCGCGCGCTGGAACTTGAGAATTGGCCATAACTCCGCAACGGATGCGGTACAAACGAAAAACTCTCGGTACTTACCGGTACTAACGTAGTACTAACGACCCACATAATTTGAACGAAATCGGAGAACCTTCATTTTTTTCCTATAGGAAATCCCATGTTTCTCCAGCCCGCGCGCTGGAACTTGAGAATTGGCCATAACTCCGCAACGGATGTGGTACAAACGAAAATCTCTCGGTACTTACCGGTACTAACGGAGTACTAACGACCCACATAATTTGAACGAAGTCGGAGAACCTTCATTTTTTTCCTATAGGAAATCCCATGTTTCTCCAGCCCGCGCGCTGGAACTTGAGAATTGGCCATAACTCCGCAACGGATGTGGTACAAACGAAAATCTCTCGGTACTTACCGGTACTAACGTAGTACTAACGACCCACATAATTTGAACGAAATCGGAGAACCTTCATTTTTTTCCTATAGGAAATCCCATGTTTCTCCAGCCCGCGCGCTGGAACTTGAGAATTGGCCATAACTCCGCAACGGATGCGGTACAAACGAAAATATCTCGGTACTTACCGGTACTAACGGAGTACTAACGAATGACATTGTTGAATTTCCTGAACTCCATAGGTGCGGGCTGGTGAAATGCACCTCCGATTGCCGCTGATCTTGAAGAACACGATCCTGAGATGTTGAGGCTGAAGATCGATTGCAGTAACTGAACGCCATTTCCTGTTGTGACAGGAACGCTTAGGAAAGGCTTCAATATTCGCTTTGTTCTCATCCGCAGCATATCCATCTAATGTTTTGCCTTCTTTTTTTCCCTCGTTTTTTTTATTTCTTTTAGCTTTTGTACTTGTTAAACTTTGAACCTCTTCTCCCTAAATATAATAAGAACTAACAACTACATGCATTTTTCAAAAATTCTCAAATAGATCCTGATAGAGATGATGCAACGTCTTGACTCTCGAGGCCTTCGCAGTTGGAAATGCAATTTGCAAGACCCAAAATATACTGGAATACTTGGACTAATAAATTAAATTTTTGAAGGCTGTTCTTCAATTAAAAAGAGAAATTTTATGACATAAATTTTAATTTATTTTTCTTTGGAAATACATGAAACTTAGCAGGTATTATTCAGAAACTAACTAATAGCACTCAATTCCCATTTTTTTTTTTTTTTTTTTTTTTTTTTTTTGTTAGCACAATAGGTTTTTAGGATTTTTTTAATTTAATTTTATTTATTTATTTTCCAACTACAGCATTGCGTCTTTGTTCGGGCGTCACTAAGAGGGTTAAGTAGTTCAATAGCTATACTTTTTTTTTTTTTTTTTTGTTAAACTGTTTTCCTTTTTAAACGTATTGATTAAGGATGTTCTTAAATCAAAAAGGGCAACTTTGTGACACATGCTTTAATTTATTTTTGTTCGAAAAAGCATGAAAATAGCAGGGGTTGTTATTCAGAAACTGCCTAATTGCACTCATTCTTCTGTTTTTTAAAAAACGCAATAGATTTTTCATAACAAGTCTTCAAAGTTGACACGTTTGAGCACATTTTCCGACGAAAGCAGAAAAACCGGTCGAAAAGCAGGAGAAAACGATTCGAAATCGCTTTCATACTCAGGCCTTCCAATTTCACATGTTTCTGTTAAAAAATGAATTTGTAAATGTGTCAAAACGTTTTGCGCTTATTGAGCGGAGCAGTAGAGAACACCCTTAAGTAAGTAGAACAAAGGTATAAAAATTATCTGTAAATTTGCTTTAAAACGCAAATTTCAAGAAATCTATAGCATGCATCATTTGCATCGATAAGCGGTTAAATTCATTTCAGTTAGAATTCTGTTTATAATATATATAAGATTATTGTGTATATAATTTTAATTACTTAATTATTTTCAATCATTTGTTAGTATAAAAACAAAATTTGACGAATTGCAACGCAAATTTATAGGATTTTTTAGTTTTATTAAGGTGATAGTCACTACTAATGAATAGCCGATTCCATCTACTTTTTTAACTAACTTTTAATACTTTTCTTCATCATTTCTGTTTTTTAGAAACTTTCTTTCCCCGCAGCTTTAAGACTTATGTATGCTTTAATTAATTAAGTTTTAATTATAGGCAATTTTACACTACATTATAGTAACACTATAATGTAGTAACTATAGAACACTACAACTGATCTTGACCACTTGACTCTTATACGACCACGGACAATAGCTACTGCACTGAAAATTTTTCATAAATATTTATCTTATCTTTAAATATTTATCTATAAAAATTATATCTTTCTCTAAAACCTAAGTAAGAAATTAAAAATCACTTCTACTTTAATTCTAAGTAAAAGCAAATTTCAATTATACCCTATACACATTGACATTCCGAATAAATAAATAACTCTTACTGATACTGCCGCCAATTATATTTTAAAAAGGAATAATAAACAATGCTAATTATTAGCTTCTTAATTTTTATTCGCAGTACTTCGGGTAATTTGATCCATAAAACTATGCTAAAACTTAAATAAAATATGTTATCTTTAAAAATAATTATTCAATAATAAATAAAGAATTATGAATGACAGAATTCATTTCTCTTTTTTCTTTTCTTTTGCATATGCTTCTAAAATGTAAATCGCTAAGGGAAACAAACTCACATTTCAAAAGAATACATACATATATATACATATATACTTTTTATAAATAAATCCAATGCAACATAGATATTTTCCAAAATTTAAAATTCAGAAAGATCAACAGATAAACTGTATTTAAATATGTATAATGACAAGAAAAATTTAAACAACTATCTAAAATAAACAATGCAGATCAATATTAGAATTATGAAACTCTAAGAAATGATTATAAACAGGCATATGAAAAGCAACTGGGTGAAAGACAACAGAAAACTTATATTGTAAATCACACGTCAGGGGTAACATAATTTACAAATGTAAGGAATAATCCAGTCACTTTCTGTAATAGGTCGAACTTATGAGCTACGAAATTTGACCTATTATGCACCCTACTGACTAGATGAAAACACCAAACAAAATAGAAAAACAAGGCTAAATGTGAAATGTATCAATATAGAAAAATAATATTAATAATTTATACCAGCTTAACTTATGAAATAATAAAGCTGTCAAATCCCTGCTTCAGCACATGTTACATGCCCTCATAAGTCAAATTTTACTGCAAGTGTAAAAATTATCAGTTACTGTTGCTAAAACAGAAAAATTAAATAAAATAAAAATTAAAAAACACACTTATTACGTTATAATTAAAATTAATAATTAATATTCATATTATTTAATATATTATTTAAAACCATTAATAATATTATTAGTGTCAGCTTACAGCTGTTATATACTCCAACTTTTAATTTCAAATATATATATAGTAGTATTGATAATTGTTCTAAATAGTAATAACTGTATCAGTAACAATTATTAATTCTAATAGTAGCATGAGTGGTATAATATAATGTATGATCTACTAATTTTTTATTACAATAATTATTGTTATTATTTTAATTTTATCATCTATCTTTGTTGTGCTAGCTGCAACCTTATATTTCGTCACATGTTGATTTTTAATGTTCCATAGCATGTGCTTGATCTAATTCACTTGCTTTATTGCTTTTTGCAAGGGATATGTTTGGTATATTTTATTATACTTATTATTCAATGTTGTTATTTCAATAGAATTCCTCTTTTTTCTATTTTGAAATGGTAAATAAAATCCAGCCAGTCGAGTGCATTATAAGTCGAATTTCTTTGCTTATAGCACGACCTATAACAGAAATTGGTTGGTTGTTTTGCTTTTGTATTAAACTATGCACCTCTGATGAGTAGTTTAATAATAAAAATTAAAAAAAAAGCCTTCTACTGTCCATTTATCCATATCCCTTTCATAATTTTGCTAATCTATTTTCCATATCACTTCAAACGTCAAATGATTTTTATACGATTTCATTTTTCATGTTAATTATACATAAAAACAGTATAAATACTGGTTTCAATGAATATATTACAATGATCTAATTTTTCTCCTGGCAAATGTAAGAATGATGCTATAAATGCCTAATTTTAACCCATTCATGAAACTAAGTTATGTTCTTTTAAATAATAAGAAGCAATAAATATAAATTCTCTCATTCTCTCATTCTCTTTTTTTTCCTCCCTCTCTTTTTACGAGAGACAATGGTCCAATAAAGTATAGCACTGGTTGGCGAAAGTACTCAGAAAGCATCGTAAAAAAGAAAGAGGCTATATTTCATTGTGGTGAATCAGTGGCTGCCTGGGAAAATATTGCATTTCTCTGGATATTACGGTTAAATGTGGCTGTGTTTCAAGATAAACAATATCACGGACTTCTGGCATACCTTGACAGTTATAGGGTGCTTTGCGTAACATTTGCAATCCTCCACACTTAAACCAAGGCCTATTTGAGACCATATTATAGATTTATGCCCATGTCTGTTCTCTTTTTTGCTAATAACCTAGTTTCAAAGCGCATAACATGAAAAAAAAAATGCATCCCATATCCCAAATACACTTACCAGATAATGTCTGCATTGTAATTACACAATTGAAGTTTAAAATAAATAAATAAATAAAATAATAATCCACAAAATAATAGTAAAGGAGTTTTTGTTTCTTTTCATTTGTTTGATGAGACAGGAAAAAGTAAAAGAATACCCCCCCCCCCCCACACACACACACACTCATATATTCTTGAAAAACCTTTAAACTGTTGCAATTACAAATTCTGTTTCTTTTTTTCCCTTATTGTCATGAGTTTGTCTAGATCTAAAAAAGCGAAGAGATTCTTTGCATAACCCTATGTTTTCAAAACAAATATTGACTATCACATATATTTGAATGAATTTTAAAGCCATTTCATTATTTCTAGCTTAGCATAACGAAACCAACTATAAATTATCAAATAATCCAGCATCTTTCTTTACAAGGATATCTTTACAGTGAGATTTCACTATGTTTTTACACTCTTGTGTTTATTATTATTATTATTATTTAGTGCACGTTTACTTACCATTATGTTAACAGCGTTTTCATTGTGATTAAAAAAAATAAAAAAATAAATAAAAATTGAAAGTATCCCATTTATAGTAGTGTTAGAGTTCATCTGCAAAAACACAATTTATTTTTATGTTTCCCTTTTCATTATGTGAAGATCTATTTATCTTGGCTGATTTCACGAGATAGCGAAAACATTCCTAATGATAGCAAATGTAAAATAATACATATTTTATCAAATATTGTATAAAGTATTTATTTTATATTTTATTGATAGCAAATGCTGCTTGCTCACAAGGAAGGTCTCCATACGGGCATACTCCGAAAATCTGAAAAAAATAAAATAAATAAATAAATAAATTACAGAATGTTCTTCTCATGAGCACATATATGGATAACAAAAAAATATTTCGGCGGAATCTCGATAGAGCAGCCGTAATAATAATAATAATAATCATAATAATAATAATAATGAAAATTTCATTATTTTGCAATTTTTTACGGTTGGCGAAGAAATACAATTTCAAAAAAAAAATTTTTTTAATGTGAAATACACTGTAGGGGAAAAATGTTTCTATTGAACTTGTTTAAACAAATTTAATTTAAATAACTGTAGTTTTATCAATTTATTTTGTTTTAACTAAAATTTTGAAATTTAACTAAAAAAAATTGTGATTTAAAACGAAATTTAAAATTTAAATTTAATCTTTTAACTCAAAATTAATTTAAATGAGCATTGTCGATTAATTTATATTACAATGGAAACGACTTCTTCTAAGCTACTGAAATGTAAAAAATGTAAAAAAGCAGCCAGAGAGAGGAGAAAAATCGGTTGTCACGTGACCTAAAATCCCTTATGACTTGATAAATTACTTATTTATTAAAAAAAAAAAAAAAAAAAAAAAAAAAAATCGGTTCTAAGTTACTGCAATAGACAACTCTGTCAATTTTGTGCTTTTACGTTTAAAAATGAAGTAAATGTGTCGTAAAGTTTGGGGTTTGTTGAGCAGTGCACTTGAGAAAGAATTGCAGTTTTATTTTTATCTTGATAAGCTTGTATAAATAACGAAATATTATTTTTATGTAAACAAATGCTATAAAAAAAAAACTGTTATTTAGTTTGATTACTTGATGTTGATTCAGAAAAAAAAAAAAAAAAAAAAAAAAAAAAAATCTTACCTCATTTTGTAAGTGAAATAAACGGAACATCGCATAACTTTCTTCATTTTTATCTGATAACCCATGAATATAATAAGTTCAGTTTTTATCCTTTTTTTTATTTGTCAACATCTCTGACTAGTGAAATTTCTCACTTTGTGAACAATCTCTTTAATGATAATAAAAGAGGAGCAGGCTACGTATATATGATATCTTTGGTTTTGATTACTTTCTTTGAGGACCCTTTTTTTTTATCCACCCTTCTTTCAGCCGAGCGATATTAATAAAGACAATGAAAAATTATACTCTTATCTTATTAAAAATAACCCCTTCAGTGTTAGATAATGAACAAGAGCTTATTTTACTAAGGCTATATATAAAGTTCTCGACATTTATGAAAAATGATTATTACAAAAAAAAATCTTTTAACCCAGCATTCTTTTAATGGACTTTCAACCAGATAATGATCCGGAAAGAGGTTAAAACAAGACGCCTTTGTACTTTATAGCGAAACATGTAGCATAAAAAAAATCGGCCGTATGAAAAATGAGATCGTATGGCGGAATTTTATTTTTATTCATAATACTCCAAACGGAAAAGCGAAAATGAACTGAAACTGCTGGTTCGGACAATTTGGCTCCGACATCATTTTGTGAACAGAGTTTCTTTTATACATGATCTGAGTGTGAAAAAAAAAGCACTAATTAGTCGCGATAGAGTTTTATTTATTGCAAGTTATGTTTTATTTAACAAACATTTTCTTATGTATATGTGCTATATAAATTAGGAAAAAATATGTTACACGATGAATAGTGTAACATTACAGATCTGAAAAATAAATAAATAAATAACATGTTTAATTTATTTTTGATTGATAAATGTCCTCCAAGTTTTATGGGACATGAGTATTTATGCAGCTGACAATTATAAAAAATTAAACTGTTTCCAATTTTCAGTTAATATTTCTTTTCTTTTCATTTCCTTCTTCAACGTTATGGTGCATTTGCGCATCAGAAATATTCATTTGCATGCCTTTTTAAAAGAAAGCACGACTTAGAAAGTTGAGGGTGTATTCGAAAATATATTTTTCCCTCAACAGTTCGAAATTTTCTGAGACATTTTCAGATTCATAAAAAATGTAAAGTAAAAAGAAAAATCAAAGTAAAAAATGAAGCTTGCTGAAGAGATTTTTGAAGAGATGTATAAGACGCCGTGTGATTTCATTTTTTTTTTTCTCAATTAATCAGATTTTTTTTTACAAACAATTATTTTCTAAGTCATTTTTTTTTTTTTTGTTGTTGTTGTTCCAGGATCTCCCGCTTCGGAAAATTCAGTTCAAAATGCCAATTTTGACAGCATTTTTTGGCAACATTTTATGCATTTATCAAAAAAATTGACAAGCACGGTACCTTGTGCACTTTATAAAAAAGAGAATTTGCCAGTGTGATGCATTTGAGAGCAAGAATAAATTTAAAAATAAATAAAAAAATTAATTGAAATTACACATTGACACATTGAAATTAAAAATGAGTTATGAAATGTGTCAGAAAGTTTCGTGTTATCGATCAATGGATTTGAAGAGGGAGGGAGGGGGCATTTAAAAGTCATGGAGTCACAATTCTAAGAAAAAGCCAGAATTATTACAAAATGCTTTACTATAAACCTATTGCGATCACCAGCTCATACGACACTAAAGATACTCGATGCATACCGTTATTTCAGAACTACTCCTAATGTTATAACATTTCACACAAAACAAGCTACAAATCGTTACATTTTCATTGCAATGTTATTATCGTCTCATAATTATTGCCGTCAACCAGAAAATAATCAAGACTAAACGAACTATATTTATTATTAAATAAGTGGTTTCAGTGTTGAGTTCAGGGGGTGGCCCGGGGGGGACATTCCCCACCCCCCGGAGCTGCCAAGGCCCCCTCCCGGAAAAATTGAGATTCTGTGTTCTCAATGGTAAAAAGTGTAATTCCCCCCCCCCCCCCCCCGGAGCCCCAGAAGTCTCTCCCGAAGGAAAGAGTCTGAATTCAACACTGAGTGGTTTCCGATCCCATGTTGGTTCTCTTGATGCTTATTATCACCCCTCTGAATTTGTCTATGAAATTTGGCATCATCCTGTATATCTATACATACATATATGTGAATATAGTAATTCAACAAATAAAACCTATCAAGAAATGTCCTTATATTAATAATCATGAAAGTTTTAAGCATTGATCACAAATCAAATATGAAAAAAAAAAAAAAAAGATTTAGCTTAATTTATTTAGATTAATTTATGTAATAGAATAAAACGAAATAAGAAACATGATGAAAGAAAATAAAAATTATAATGACACATGTGTTATTCTTCAGTTGGCAAGAACATCTACGTGTCGCTGAAAATGTATTATTCCATTTAACAGACTAGCAAAAAAACTGAAAAAAAACATTGTCTCTTGGCATTATAATGACATTGAAAAGCTACAAGAGAGAAAACAAACTAACTTGAAATTGGAAGTGGATTGTACTCGCCATATACATTAGTCGTTTTCGTTACAACATATATTTTAAAGATTGTATTCGAAATCATGCAAATTTTATTTTTTAATTTTTAAAAATAACTAAATAATATCCTTTCAGCCCTGAATTTTTTTTCCAAATTTGGGGAAAAAATTACTTTTACGCTAACAAAATTAAAAGTATATATCTAAATCACAGTTGGTGCTGTTTACTGAAATTTAACGAAAATGTTCCTTACGGAAAAGAATTTAATTATGTTGCGTGTTTTTCATATAACAATAGTCTAAGAAAGAATTTTTTTTAAACGTTTGAAAAATGTCGTATTGCAACCAGATTAAACGAACATAAAATTGAGAAGTTATGTTTTATCTTTTATCACAAATCATTAAGGGTGTATTTCGATTCAAACTGCTTGTTTTCCGATTTAATTTTGAATTCACTTTTGTTCTCAAATGCACCAAATTTTCAAATTCTCTTATTTAGAAACTACACAAAGTGCCGTGACTGTCGATTCTTTGATAAATGTAGATAATATTGAAAAAAAAAAAAAAAAAAAAACAATCAAAAACTGCATTTCGAACAGAGAAGCGGGAGATTTGGGACCGAAAAAAAGTGTCATACTGAGAAGATAATTGTTCATAAATCAAATTCTAATGAATGGAGCGTAAAATGACATCACACGGCACCTTGTACGTCTCTTCAACAATCCCCTCAACAAGTTTCATGTTTCTACTTTTAAAAATGTGTCTGAAATTGTATCGGAAAATTTCGAGTTGTTGAAGGTGGAAAAGCATTTTTTTTTTCGAATACATCCTTAAGGGTGTTCTTAACTGCTCCGCTCAACAAGCGAAAAACGTTTTGACACATTTACAAATTCATTTTTTAACAGAATGATATAAAATTGGAATGCCTGACAATGGAAGCAACGTTAAATCGAACTTATTTTCCCACCTATCCAGTTCAAAGCTATATTTCGATCACTTGATCACCCGTTTTTCTCCTGCTTTTCGACCGGTTTTTCTGCTTTTGTCGGGAAATGTGCTCAAAAGTGTCAGCTTTGAAAGCTTTTTATGAAAAATCTATTGGGTTTTTAAAAAGTAGAAAATTGAGTGCAATTAGACAGTTTCTGAATAATAACACCTTCTATTTTCATGCATTTCCGAACAAAAATAAATTAAAGCATGCGTCACAAAGTTCCCTTTTTTGATTTAAGAACACCCTTAAGGGTGTATTCGAAAAAACGCTTTTCCACCTTCAGCAGCTCGAAATTTTCCTATACAATTTCAGACACATTTTTAAAAGTAGAATCATGAAACTTGCTGAGGGGATTCTTGAAGGGACGTATGAGGTGCCGAATAAAGTCTTTTTACGCTCAATTCATTAGAATTTGATTTATAAGCAATTAACTTCTCTGGAAGACCCTTTTTTTCGTTCCCTCATCTCCCACTTCGGAAAAATCGGTTCAAATTGCCGTTTTTGATTGCTTTCTTTGCAATATTTTGTACACTTATCAAAGAATTGACCTTTTCGGCACCTTGTGCACTTTCTAAATAAGAGAATCTGCGAGTTTCATGTGTCTGAGAGCAAAAGTGAATTCAAAAATAAATCGGAAAACAAGCAGTTTGAATCGAAATACACCCTTAATTCGGAAAAGGAATTCTTAATTTAAAGAGTGAAATATAAGTTTGAATTAAAATAAGCGCGAACGGGTTTTGCTGTTAATTAAGAATACATTGCTATTACTATTACTTAATGCTGAAGATTCCATGGTAATTTACGTTACATTTTGAACTATTTTCAATAATTTTAATAATATAATACACACACACGCAAAAAAAAAAAAAAAAAAAAAAAAAAAAAAAAAGAATTATTAAAAATGTAAATTTGACATGATTTGCTAATTCAACTTATTCAAAGCCCAATTTACACGAAAATTACCTAATTTTATTTCTTAAATTTTGGTAGTTATATTTACTATATTAATTGCCATTACTGAAAAAGGAATGAAAGTTATCATATGAAGTGTGATTTTCATTATCCTTTTTTAGGTAATTTTCATCCAAATTGACCCTTAGACAAATCATGTTAATTTTACATTTGAATGTTTTTTAGTGTTATATTACTAAAATTACTGCAGTAAATTGTTTTAAATGTAACGTAAGTTACCATGGAATGACCCTGAAACAAGTAATTATACAAAAGTGATTAGGATTATATATAAATGGAATTATGAGGTTTTTACATATCTGTTAGGTTTTATTTATATTTTAAAGCATTTTAAAAGTAAGGAGCACGTTTTCTACCAGGGCCAAAAGTGTTTAAAAAAAATCACCAAAATTTTATTTTTTATTTTTCAAAATAACCAAGTATGAAAGAAGAAAAAATAAAAAAAGGGGAATATTTTTTTCTGGATTTTTTTTTCTTTTCTATTCTTTGAAAAATATCCCAATGAATTTACTCTTTTAATAATCATATTTTGTCCTTTTTAAGTAACATAAATGCTCCATTATAATTCAGTTTATTTTGATGACAGATTGATTCATAGGGATGAGAAAAGAATACACAATGATACGGTGAAACAATCACATGATCCTTTTACAATGATCGGATTAGTGGCATTATAGAAGTTAATCCTTTCTTTATAGTCGACAAAAGAATGACTACTGCCATTATGGAACCCTATAAAGCCCCCCGGGGACTAAGCTTCCGCTATTGTTAGGCTGCTTTGTTAAAACTGCTTTTGAAAATCTCACGACTCCGCCTTCCTCCAGGGGATGGGAATAATGACAAGAAATTCGGGGAAGTTTTGAACCGCAGTCTCTGCTACAAAGAATTTTTCTTTTGCTTACAAAATGGAGGCAATGGAAGTAGGTGATAAAACAACCGCAACAAAAATCATCTGGAACTTCTGCAGGCAATTACTTGATAAAAGGTGGCGTGTGGGTAACATGCATTGCATCCCTATTTAAACAAGATAATTAATGAATCCAGCAGATTGCATGCTATTTCAGAGAAGAAAATTGAATCCAATCCATGCAATGCTTGTTTTACTTCAGAGTAGGATCTTTGGAATCTGGAAGTTTCGCGGGTTTTCGAACACACCCTAATAAATTTTTACACACTTTTTTTTTTTTTTTTTTCAACGTAGATTTTAAAAAGACCGTTTAGAATTCGCAAGTGTCGTGATTACTTCGAAATTATTTACTTTCTTTTATTAAAAAACACCTTTTTTTTTTTTTTTTTTTTTTTTTTCATTTTTGCATTATAATCACAAGGGAAAAAAATCCAGATTTACAATTTATCAATTTCAGATATATTAAAAGGGACGTATCTGAATTTAATTTGTCTTATTGTTTTAAACTGATTTTTTTTTTCTCCTTTAATTTTCTTATATAGAATCGTAACAAAACAATCACTAGAACTGGGATTCTGTGAAGTTTTCAACAGAAGTGAAGTTTTGTATACTATAAACTTCTGTGAAGTTTTTGTATACTATTACAACTACATAGAATTTTCTGCTTACAGTAGAAGTATTGGAAGCAGGTAGTAGAAGTATTGAAAGCAGGTAGTAGAAGTTCTGGAAGCAGGTGATAAAATAAAACAAAAATCATTTGGAACCGTACGTAATTACTTAATAAAAGGTCGTGTGTGGTTACGATACATCCCTATCTAAAGAAGATAATTAATGAATCTAACATATTGCATGCTATTTCAGAGAATAAAATTAGATGCAATGCTTGTTTCACTTCATAGTCGGATCTTTGTAATCTGGAAGTACTGTGGTTATTTGTAAAAGTTTATTTTCTTTGATTGGAAAACACTTTTTTAATAATTAATTTTGACACACTTTTTCTTTATAGTAGATTGGAAAAAGACCGTTTAGAATTTGCAAGTGCTGCGATAATGCTGGAAGCATAAGCATCCAGCAATCTTCCGTGATTTATAGATATATATATATAAATGGTATATTATACATATTGTATCCTTTGATATTTTTGTATAGTGGTTGTAAATACTAGTGTATGTTTAACGCTATTCATGTCAGGAGCAAGGCAGACCCCTATCTCAGCCGGCATCTAGTAGGCACCAGTTGGGCTCTAGCATAACAATCGCTTGACATTTACGTCAAGAATGGTTTATTGGTAGATTTACAAGCCAATTAAGCGAGACCCCACACGTTTCTCTAGTTTGAGGCTACCGTTCATTTTTCCGGCTGGGAGTGCGTTGCAGACAAGAGGGGCCAACCCCCCCACGCTCGAAGAGGAAGCTAACGAATCGTTTATCAGGAATAGGACGGGCGAGAAACTGAATGGTCATTTTTTTCGGGCAGATGGATTAGCCACGCCCGCCATAAAAAAAAAAAAAAAGAACATAGACTGTTTTCTTGAGGAGTTTAGATGAAAAGTTCTCTCCGGGAGGCGAAGATGTGTTTAAAAAAAATCGTTATTAATTCCAAGGAGTACCTACCTACATCGCCACTGATCTGAAAATGACGTCCGCCACCGATGATGAGTGATAGCCCATGAACTGAAAATGATGTCCGCCACCGATGATGAGTGATAGCCCATGAACTGAAAATGATGTCCGCCACCGATGATGAGTGATAGCCTATGATCCGGAAAGGATGTCCGCCACTGGTGCTGTGTGATAGCCGAGGATCTGAATGTGATGTTCGCCAGTATTGATGTGCGACCACCTAGCCTATGATCCGGAAATGATGTCCGCCACTGGTGCTGTGTGATAGCCGAGGATCTGAATGTGATGTTCGCCAGTATTGATGTGCGACCACCTGTGATGTTTTCGAATGAGAGCCTTAACTGAGTGCTGGGCACAAAATAATATGAAGGTACGGTTTTTCTTATAATTTATATTGTTTCCCTAAATGTTTAAGGCAAAATGCCTAGTAGGGGTTTCTGCACGCTCCAATTGGTATTCAATCTTAGTATTAAAACAATAATTAGACAAATAGAATTAATAGTGTTTTATTTTGTTTTTTTATGCTATCTATATTGAGAATATTGTGTCTTATGACGCCCAACAATTTGTAAAATAATTGTAAATAAATTTATATGTTAGTTGTTAAAAAATTGTTGGTATCTTTTCGACCATGAGTCTTATTTTATTTAATTCTATTATGATCTAATTTAGAGTTATGTTTTATTTACGATCCATAAGTTAATTCCATCTACAAAAATATTCACAACGCAATTTGGTAATTAAGGCAGTTGCCTCACTTATATCGAAGGGATTAACCAGGATTGAAACGAACGATCACTGTTATTTTTTGTATTAGATATAAAAAATTGCATGAGTTTGCACTATGAATACTTTGAATTAAAATGATTAGGAGTGATTAACTTAGTTCATTCTGGGATTGGGCTATGCTGACATGTCGAAATAAAGATTTCCGTTACAGGAACCCAGTTCTGTCCAGCATAGGCCCTTGAACCCTATCTGGTACCGTGACCTTTTCGGATGAGTTCCGGAGGTTAATAATATTGTTTTTGTTATAAAAGGTTAATAGTAATTCATAGTGTTAGTTTTACTCAAAATTCTACGCGCTATTCATGGTTTTAATGTTAAATTAAATTTTAAAAGTAAAACTTGGTGCCAATGGAGTGTGCTACAACGTTTCTGACTCATTCGTCCAAAATGGCTATTTTTTGATGTGTTATACTAAAAATAAATATATGTTTAAGTATGATTATACTGATGATATTGTGATTTAAATTGAAAACAAACAATCTTATAATTGTGTGTGGAAAGGTTTTAAGAGTAATATTATGAAATAAGGTTTCAAATTATATGATATATTTGAAAAATTTGAAAGAATTTTAAAATAGATTTTGCATCACATTGAATTTATTTATGGTATTTTATTGTAATGATTATATTTTGGGGGTACATGGCATTTTCTATGTTATTGAACAAAAAAAGAAGTGTTTTATGTGAATGTATAAGACCAATTTTATGCCGCAAAGGAAAAAAGCGGGAGTAGTATTACAAATGAAATAAAATAATAATAATAAGAAGAAGGGGCAGTTTAGAAAATTAATAATTTGGTACTGATTTTCTATGTGTACTTTATACATTTATTTTGAATTTGATTGTATTTTGGTATTGAGGGACAGTGTATATATATATATTTATATATTTTCTTGTGTGTGTGATAGTAAATTTTATTCAGGAGTTAAGTTGTATTGCAAAGTTATTTGTGTAAAAATATATAATATAAGGGTAATGAATGTCAATTAGGACAATATATGCCGAGGAGAAGAGGAAGGAAAAGTTTACAAAATCAATCTAAGCCAGGGGTAGTAACAAGAAATAAATCAAAATTGAAATCTAAAACGTTAGAGATTAAAATGGACGACCCGTTAAAACCGAATTTGTCGCAAATGTTATCATTGATTGTTCCCTTTGACGTAAAAAAGATTAGCAATGTGTTATTTTATTTGAAAGAATTCGATGAATTATTGGATCGGGTCCACGTAGAAGAGGATTTTAAATTACAGATATTAAAAGCTAAATTTGTGGGTACGGCCCGTGAGAAATTAGTATCTGAACAGACGCTAAATGAGGAAAAGAATTATACAGAGTTTAAAAGTAAAATCGTGGAATTGTTTCAGAAAAAAGATTCTTTTATCGAAGCACAGATAAATTTTAACTCAATTAAGCAACTCCCAAATCAAAACACGAAAGATTTTATAGAAGTTTTTAACAAGGCCGCATCAATGTATTTAGGTGCTTCTGGCCAGGCAACGGAGGTGGGAGCTAATAAACTATTCGATTTAATAAAAGCCAATAAATTTTTGGAGGCAATATCGCCAAATATTGCGTTGGAATTGCGAAAATTAGACATTAAAGATTTTGAGAAATTGTGCGAAAAAGCTCAGACGATCGAATCCGCGTATAAATCGACAGTTTTAGATCAGATTAATGCGGTAACAGCCAATACAAGCAAAGAAAATGAGGATTTTTGTACGAATTTATTACAATTAAATAAAGAGCAGGCTACGGCCATAGCAGAATTAACTGCTCAGGTCAACGAGTTGAAATTAAAAACGAAAACCCAAGTTAGGGAAGATAATTTGAAAGAAAAACGATGTGAAATCTGTAATACGAATCGGCATGACATTTCCGAATGTTGGTACAATTTGAAAAATTCAAATACTAGATTTCGGAACCAGGGACAGAGAAATTTTGCAAATAAGAGTTTTGGTGCGAATAATTACAGGGCGATGGAAGGCTATGGATTTGCAGCGCCAGTATCACAAAATTGTTTTCCCAGTGCACAAATGTATAGTGATTTTAATTATGACAGATTTCACAGGGATAGAAATTATCAGGATTGTAATAGATTTGAAAATTTTTATGAAAATTTCAATCATAGTTCTCCATGGAATAGGGATTTTTCGGATAGAAGCTATAATAACAGAGAGGACAGATCAGGGGTTGCACGCTACGATGCATATTATGGAAATCGTAAACAATCGGATGAACATAGGAGAGGGCGAAATGACTATTCCAGGGATGAACCGCAGCATGAAAGAAATAGAAATTCAATTCAGGAAAAAGAAAATAAGAGAGATTTTTCGGACAGACACAAAGGGAAAAGAAAGTCGAATTCGGGAAACTTTTAAGGGAATCTGCAGTTGTAAATACTAGTCATAAGAAAGACCCCGGTAGATTCCCGATAAGGGGGAATAAGTTCGTGATTGCTAGTGTGAATTCAGCGGAAAAGGATAAACTTCCCATCATTACATTACAGATTTTTGGGTTAAAAATTGACACGTTGCTGGATAGTGGGGCCGCAGTTTCGCTTTTATCACCGGAGGTTTTAGAGGCGCTAAAACAAACGGAGGCAAAAATTAAATACTTAGCGAATAGGGTAACAATCCACACATTCGATAACTCAGTCATACCGTTTCGGCAATGTATAAAAATTACATTTAAAATTAACAACGAGTTTGTGACAGGAACATTTTATGTTACATCTCATAATTTTCAAGGGGACTATAAAATGTTGCTAGGTTTTGATTTCTTGAAAAAAAATAGAATGATTTTAAATTTTGATAAGAAAACACTAAAATTAAAAAATACGGAAATTGCCCTGGAACCGCAGGTTATGAATAAGGAAATAGTTAGTGTAAATAGTGTAAATAAAAGAGGGTCGGAAATGAAAAATATCACCAAGGCAGTGCGCACAAATAAAATTAAATGTCGTTTTAAAGGAAATGAAATATTTGCGTGTATAGAGAAAGAAACGCATTTACACCCAGGACAAACGAAAATAATATCGTTGAGATGTCCTGAGGCAGTACAGCCTAATCAGCTGATTTTAATTGAACCAACAGAGGAATTTAAAAATTTAATTACGGAATGTTCAATTCATGAGGTACCAGTCACTAATAAAATTAATTTGATTGTAACAAACAATACAGAAGATAAGATTATAATTAGAACGGATACTAGGATCGCACTTATCAGTTCGGATTTTGTTAGCAAGAATAATTTAAAGCCTAATGAGATTGAAGATGGAGAAATCTATCAAATTAATAACCTGGATTTGCAAGAAGTTAGGGCTTTGAGAGAAGCGGAGCTTGATAGATCGGATTTTAATTTAGATCATTTAACGGGGGATTTTAAGCAAAAGATAGAAGACTTATTGATGAGTCATGCACATGCTTTTTCGAAGTCTTACAAATCTTTGGGACAATCTTCATTGGTAGTGCCCAAAATACAATTAAACCACAATTTTCCCATTCAGCATAAACCATATAAGACGCCCCAGGCAGTTAAGCAGTATGCGCAGGAGGAACTACGAAAACTGTTAGAAGCGAAAATAATCGAAAAATCAGATTCAGATTATGCATTTCCGGTATTATTTGTAAAAAAAAAAGGTACGGAAAAAAACTTGGTTCGCTATAGAATGGCGGTGGATTACAGGACGTTGAACGAGATTTTAGAGGGGTTTCCATATCCGGTACCGGACGTAAAAGATGTTTTACAGGCAATTAGTGGAAAAAAATTTTATACAACATTAGATTTGCATTCGGCTTTTTTCCAAATTATGTTACGCCCGGAGGATCGTCACAAATTAGCATTTGTGACGGAGTGTGGGAAGTACGCCCCGTGCCGCCTAAATTTTGGGCTTAAATTAAGTAGTACTAAATTCGCTGAACTTATGGATAGGGTCCTGGGACACTTTCCTAAGGACAAAGTAGGATATTTTATAGATGATGTAGTTTTGGCCGAAGACACCCCGGAGGGAATGGCACAGTTGTTAAAGGAAGTTTTGGAAACTCTAATTGATCACAATTTAACAGTTGAACCCTCTAAGGTGCAAATATGTAAACCGGAAATTGAATTTTTGGGATTCAAAGTTAATAAAAATGGATATGCCCCATCAGAAAAAAACGTGGGGAAGGTACAACGATTAACTAGGCCTAAAAATAAAAAGGGGGTAAAGTCACTTTTAGGTTTGGCAAATTATTTCAGAACTCTTATTCAAAATTATGCCGATATTGTCAATCCTCTAGTCGAATTGACTAAACAAAATGTAAAATTTAAATGGACTGAGGAGACGGAACAAGCATTTTTAAATATACAAGAGGCAATCGTGAGCAACCCTACTCTTAAACCGCCAAAATTTGATAGGGAGTTCTTTTTAATAACTGATGGTTCAAAGAAAGCAATATCAGGTGTCCTTGCGCAGGAGGATAATGGATACTTAGTCCCTATTGAATTTTACGGTAGAAAACTTAAGCAGTCAGAAACGGCTTACCCAAGCATGAAGTTCGAATTATTGGCTATTCATGACGCAGTTATGCATTTTAAACACATGCTGTTAGGGCGGAAATTTACTATTTTAACGGATAACAAAGCTCTCACATATCCGCTGAAAATTGAAATGCAGTCGGATATAGTGGCTAGATGGATTTTAAATCTCAGCGACTATGATTACAATATCGAATACATCGAAGGGAAAATTAATCCTTCGGATTTTTTGTCTAGAAACTTGGTAAATAATATCACTAGTAGCAACGAGTTACAGAATAACTTATTCAAAGTAAATCTTAACTTGAGTGAAGAGAACATTAGAGCCAAGCAATATGAGGATGAAAAATTAATCACAATTATAAAAAAGGTTGAGTCAAAGAAAAACAACAGAATAACAAAAAAGTATAATTTAAACGAGAATAAAACGCTGGTATTAAAACAAAACGGGAAATATCCAGAATTAATAATCGTACCGGACGAGCTTAAGTTCACGGTTATGGCGGAGGCACATGGACCCCATTTTGGTTTTAAAAAAACATACGAAACTGTCAAAACTCGTTTATTCTGGTACGGAATGTACCAAGATATAAAAAATTATTGCACGAATTGCGTAAGATGTAATTGCAGTAAGCAGCATCAGACGATAAAAGTACCACTTGAAAAAATGGAAAGAAATTTACAAATCGGAGCAAGTCTACAAATGGATATAGTAGGAAAATTACCCATGACCCTTAGGAAAAATTGCTTCATTCTTACTATCATAGACGCAGGCTCTAGATTTTTAGAAGCAGTCCCTTTACGAAATGTGGAGTCCCAAACTATCTTGAACGTTCTAAATAGGTACTTCGGAGCCTACGGCTTGTGTTCCGAAATAGTTACAGACAACGCACAATATTTTCGCAGTGCGCTTTTTAAAGAATATTTGAAGACACTAAATATAGATCTACACCCGACAAGCGTCTACAAACCTTGTGGGAATGGTCTGGCTGAAATTATTAATAAATCGATTAAGGCATCCTTGGTGGCAATGTCCAATTCCACTCTTGAGTGGGACACCAGACTCGAATATTTTAAACTTAATTATAATACCACGATCCATCGAGCACTAGGTTATTCTCCTTCAAAATTATTCTTTGGTAGAGAAATTAAAAATCAATTTACGGTATTAAGTGCTCCGGATTTAACGTGCACTCAAGCGTTCGTTAAAAATAGGATAGAACATATGAGGGCAGTTCACCGGCAAGCCATAGCTAACCAACAAAAAATTATGGCGGAATATATCAAAGAAAATGATCTTCAAGAAGTTAAAAAGTTAGACGTGGGTCAAGAAGTGTACGCAAAAGTAATTGGCAAGCCTAGGGCTTTACACCCTCGTTTTGAAGGGCCTTTTGTGGTAGTAAAAATTGTTCGACACAATAATTATGTGCTCCGTCTGAAAGACAAAATAAATGGGCCAACAATACGTCGACACATACAATTTCTTTTTGCACCCAAGGCTACGACGAGGAATGCCAGAAAAACTAAGGGCGAGTTAAATGAATCAGACTCGGAACAGAATATTGAGGATTAGGTAAGGGCACGCTTACTTAGATATATAGGTGACGGAGGATTAGCTTGTACAAGACTGTCACAAAGACTTAATAAAAAAAAAAAAAAAAAAAAAGGCCCTTTTCGGGGCCATACAAAAAAAAAAAAAAAAAAAAAAAAAAGGCCCTTTGCGGGGCCATACAAAAAAAAAAAAAAACTTTTGCAATAACTTTATCTTTCGCGGGGCAACCAACATTGGGGGGTTTTGGGACTTTGCATGTAACAAAATTCTTTTGCGGGCAGAAGATTTTGATTTACTTGGCCAAGGCATGCGGGGTCGTGAACTATCATTGTTTTTATTTGCTCCGAGAAGGATAGATTTTGAAATTGGGTAAAAGGGTTTGGAAGTAAATACATTAATAATAGCGATAAAAAAAAATAAAATAAAACGGATATATAATAAAAGGGGTATAATAATAAGGATTATATAAGTAATAAGGAGACATAAGGTAGCATTGGTAGGATAAATAAATAAATAAATCAATAAATGTGGTAGCTTTTTGTTTTTCCCCTCCCTGTTTCAGTTTCAAATTAGTTAAAAAAAATAAAAAATAAAATAAAAAATAAAATAATAAAAAATAAAATAAAATAAAATAAATAAATAAATAAAAAACTTTCTTTATATCAGCACATAACAAAATGCTTAGAAGGCTTACACAATGGATTACTTATAGAGTTTGACTACTAACAAAATTTTATCGAAGTATATGGTTTCCGCGGTTATCAAAATGACATAAAATTTTAGAAATTGGGATTTTTTTTCAGTGGACAGGTTATATTATATGTATAAATGTTATATAAAGAAAAAGGGTAAAACTGGTCTTGTAAGGTTAATTTTTCAATATGTATAAGGAATGAAACAGAAACAACAGCACTTACTATAAGTTTTGGAATAGTGCTAAGGGTGAAAATCATCCGGCACAACAAAAAATTGTAAATATAAATAACTTTATGTATTGATTTTATATGGAGATAATGTGAATGGTATAAAATGTGTATCATATACAAAAAAAATTATAGTGTAGCATATAAATATGGTGATGCATTGTTTGTACGTTAGGATAACAGCCATACTTGTAAATGGAAAAATGAGTCAGAAATGTGTTCTTAAACTATTTCAGTAACTAGTTTTGGACATATCAACAGCTTTAAAATAAATAAATAAATAAAATACATATATATATGTATATACATTATCTTTGCTTTATTATTTCGGAAACTCGCGATTTTAGGCAAAATTATGGGAACAATATAAGTATTGATGCATAACGCAGAAGAAGAATCCTCACACATCAACAACCTCCCAGCAGGGGAGAGAAGCCAGGAGCAATACAATCAGAGACTGCGAATCATTGTGTTACGTAACCTGAACTTTCTTTACAGACATGGACAAAAAAACAAAAACAAATCTAGGCATTCTACGATGTTCATTTTCGATAGTGATGTACAGAAGTAGACAACTGATGGCGTTGCAAGTGTTCAATCACAAACAGACTTTGAAACAGTGATTGATCTTTCAGGATCGCCGAACACTTATAAAACAAAAAAAAAAGAAAAGAAAAAGTACTCTTTTGTCTGTTTATCTCCTTTTTTTTTTTCATTTAGTTAGGGGGGGAGATGCTGGAAGCATAAGCATCCAGCAATCTTCCGTGATTTATAGATATATATATATAAATGGTATATTATACATATTGTATCCTTTGATATTTTTGTATAGTGGTTGTAAATACTAGTGTATGTTTAACGCTATTCATGTCAGGAGCAAGGCAGACCCCTATCTCAGCCGGCATCTAGTAGGCACCAGTTGGGCTCTAGCATAACAATCGCTTGACATTTACGTCAAGAATGGTTTATTGGTAGATTTACAAGCCAATTAAGCGAGACCCCACACGTTTCTCTAGTTTGAGGCTACCGTTCATTTTTCCGGCTGGGAGTGCGTTGCAGACAAGAGGGGCCAACCCCCCCACGCTCGAAGAGGAAGCTAACGAATCGTTTATCAGGAATAGGACGGGTGAGAAACTGAATGGTCATTTTTTTCGGGCAAATGGATTAGCCACGCCCGCCATAAAAAAAAAAAAGAACATAGACTGTTTTCTTGAGGAGTTTAGATGAAAAGTTCTCTCCGGGAGGCGAAGATGTGTTTAAAAAAAATCGTTATTAATTCCAAGGAGTACCTACCTACATCGCCACTGATCTGAAAATGACGTCCGCCACCGATGATGAGTGATAGCCCATGAACTGAAAATGATGTCCGCCACCGATGATGAGTGATAGCCCATGAACTGAAAATGATGTCCGCCACCGATGATGAGTGATAGCCTATGATCCGGAAAGGATGTCCGCCACTGGTGCTGTGTGATAGCCGAGGATCTGAATGTGATGTTCGCCAGTATTGATGTGCGACCACCTAGCCTATGATCCGGAAATGATGTCCGCCACTGGTGCTGTGTGATAGCCGAGGATCTGAATGTGATGTTCGCCAGTATTGATGTGCGACCACCTGTGATGTTTTCGAATGAGAGCCTTAACTGAGTGCTGGGCACAAAATAATATGAAGGTACGGTTTTTCTTATAATTTATATTGTTTCCCTAAATGTTTAAGGCAAAATGCCTAGTAGGGGTTTCTGCACGCTCCAATTGGTATTCAATCTTAGTATTAAAACAATAATTAGACAAATAGAATTAATAGTGTTTTATTTTGTTTTTTTATGCTATCTATATTGAGAATATTGTGTCTTATGACGCCCAACAATTTGTAAAATAATTGTAAATAAATTTATATGTTAGTTGTTAAAAAATTGTTGGTATCTTTTCGACCATGAGTCTTATTTTATTTAATTCTATTATGATCTAATTTAGAGTTATGTTTTATTTACGATCCATAAGTTAATTCCATCTACAAAAATATTCACAACGCAATTTGGTAATTAAGGCAGTTGCCTCACTTATATCGAAGGGATTAACCAGAATTGAAACGAACGATCACTGTTATTTTTTGTATTAGATATAAAAAATTGCATGAGTTTGCACTATGAATACTTTGAATTAAAATGATTAGGAGTGATTAACTTAGTTCATTCTGGGATTGGGCTATGCTGACATGTCGAAATAAAGATTTCCGTTACAGGAACCCAGTTCTGTCCAGCAGATAATTATTTACTACCTTTTATTAGAAAACGCTTTCTTTTTTTTTCATTTTTGCATTATAATCACAAAAGAATATTCTTATGTACCAGCATTAAAGAAAAACTATATTTATTGTTCATCAATTTCAGGTAAATATAAAGGGACAAATTTGAATGTAATATACCTTTACTGTCTTTTATTATTATTTAATAAAAAGTATAATGTTTAAAACTGATCTTTTGTTTTTCTCCTTCAATTTTCCTAAGTATATGATAATCACAAAACAACCACAAGACAAGAAATTCTGCAAAGTTTTCCACCGCAGTTTTTGCATACTATTACAGTTACGTAGAATTTCTTTTGCTTACGATTGAAGTCTTGGAAGTAAGTGATAAAACAACAGAGCCGTTCGAAAGAGAGAGGACGAAGGGGACGGTCTCCCCGGGCGCAGAAATTTAGGGAGAGCAAAATTTATACTATAAATGTTATTTTTGGCCTGTTAAAAGAAAAAGTTTAGGTTAGGGGGCGCCAAATTCTAACTTTGCCCCGGGCGCAAATTTTTCTTCGTACGCCCCAGTAAAACAACAACAAAAATCATTTGCATCACTGTATAAAAGGTCGTAATATGGTGGGTACGAGGCATCTCTATAAGATAATTAATGAATCAAACAGATGTTTATTCAAATTTCTGAGAAAAAAATTGAATCCAATCCGTTTGTATCTTTATAGTCGGCCAGTAAAAGACCGTTTAGAATCTGAAAGTTTCTTGATATTTTAAAACTATTTATTATTATTATTTTTTTTTTTAATTTGAAAACACCTTTTTATGACCTTAACACCTTATATGTTTTTCATAGTTTTTGTTTTTACACACTTCCTATTCACAGTAAATTTATAAAAAACTGTTTATAATTTGGAAGTTTCGTGGTTATTTTAAACTATATTTATTTTCTTTTATTCGAAAACATTTTTCCTCTTTTTCTTTTTTGTATTAAATCACAAAAGTATTTTCATTTGCACTTGCGTTAAAGAAATTCAGATTTATTGTTAAACTTTTTTCGGATAAATTACAAGACACAATTTTCATTTAACATATTTAATTTTACCTTGCCTATTCCCTCATCCCTTTTTTTAAAAGAAAAATGCAATGAAAAAAAATGTTCTCATCCCCCCCCCCCCTCCAATTTTCCTAAATATATAATAATCACAACAGAAAAACTGTAGAAACTAAATTCCGATTTCAACTGCAGTTTGTACCACTATTGCTTGGAATAGAAGTCTTGGAAATAGATGATAAAACAACAACAGAAATCATTTGTAACTTCTGTAGGCAATTACTTTATAAAAAGTCGCTTGTGAGTACGATGCTTCGCTATTTAAACAAGTAATTAATGAATCAGACATATTGGAAGCTTTTTCAGATAAGAAAACTGAATTCAAACAATGTTTCCTTACGGTTTCTGAATCATCCATCTTCTGCTACTGGAATACAAGTTTCGTAGATTTTTTTTTTTTTTTTTTTTTTGTTACAATCAGTAGATGATAAAAGGAAATTCTGATTTTTAATTAAGATTAAAAATAAGATGAATTAATTATTATTATTATCAATTATTTGTCTATTTATTTTAAAATCTTGTATTATATGATTGATTGCTAAGATATATAATCATGCTATTGACGCAACGGGAGGGATTTCGAAATTAGTTATAAAATAACAACAACAACAAAGTTCTGCATAGAATTATTTTGTAAGAAACAGAAAGCATCGCCACCTGTTCGGCGATTTGCGCCAAAACATAGTCACCATTTATGTACGTCCGGATATGAAGTTTGGTGAAATTTGGTGCATTAGTACTATAAGAAATGATATAATAGATGCTGAACTGAGTTGTAAAATTTCTTATACATTTCTACATCACATTCTTAAAGACATTTTTTAGTATACATTTGCTAACGAAGAATTATAATCATTATATAAACTTCAAAGAAAACGGATATTTCTATTATATTTAAATTATAACTTAACAAAATCCGTAACCTTAAAAAATAAATAAAAATAAAACATTGATTTTTTATAGCATGACTTTTAATAAACATCGACGTCTTATATTGCATATAATGAAGTGTTTACATCCTATATGTGATCGTTAAATGTAGTTTAACGATTATCGTTATTATTAAAGGTATTTAAATACATTATTTATAAGTATGGATAATGATTCAGATGATTTATTATTGTATAGTATATGAATTACCGGGAAGGATGGTGATTTAGTGGGTTAATCTTACGAATTGAATTTCGTGTTTCTATTTGAGTGCATATGTTCATTTACTAACTAGTATTTGCCATTGTCTAAATAACTGTAAAGCATGGGAAACAGAATTGCGAATGCTAATCTCTACTCAGGCTAGTGATGGGCGATTTCGATTTTTTAAATCGATTTAATCGATACTACGGCCAACTCGATTTAATCGATACTTTAAAATTTTTAATCGATTCTCTGAAGGTAATATAATTTTCATTTTCCTTCAAAAGTCGAAGATAAAATAGACGGATGTGCCAATTCCAAAATTTCAGTGTATTAGTTTCTAATATAGAAGAATTAAAGAAACCTCAACACCCCCCCCCCCCCCCCACCCTGCAAAATAGTTTTTTTTTAGTATTGTACACCAAAAATTTATCAGGATCAATTTTTATTAAGTACCAGCTGAATATGAATTTTGATGAAAATCCATGAAAGCGCGAGATACAGCTATTGCGAAATCATAAAAAATGCGCCATATCAGCGCCACCTGTTGGACAATTTACACCAAGAGCTAAATAACACTAATCTATGTCAGAGATTTACTGAATCTGAATTTTGATGAAAATTCGTTCTTGAGATAGCGCTATTGCGTTAATCATGAATAATGCAGTATAGCAGCGCCATCTCTTAAGCGATTTCCACCAAAATGTAATTAGCATCAAATAATATCAAGAACTAATTGAATCTAAATTTTTATGAAAGTCCGTGCATTAGTTCTTGAGATAAAGCTAAAATGGAAACAGGGGCGTGCGAAAAGAGAACTGCGCCCCGTTCAAAGTTCCAATTTACCCCCCCCCCCCCATTAACTTTTTCTTGTGATAGGCTAGAAGTGATGTTA
The DNA here is from genome assembly GCA_964019185.1 of Maratus speculifer. NCBI lineage: Eukaryota > Metazoa > Arthropoda > Arachnida > Araneae > Salticidae > Maratus > Maratus speculifer. The sequence goes on from OZ025291.1 coordinate 218,888,940, forward strand.
GTAGTAAAAATTTGGCGCCCCCTAAATTTCCGTGCTCGGAACGACCGCTTCCTTTCGTCCCCCCCCCCTTTCACATGGCGCTGAGTGGGAATTGTGAAAAATTCAGTATAGCAGCGCCATCTGAGAAGCTATATACATCAAAATGCAGAAAACATCAATTCATGTCAAGGACTAACTGGATCTAAAATGTGATGAAAATCCGTTCATTCGTTATTCAGATATAGCTGTTGCGCAAATCGCAAAAAATGCAGCATAGCAGCGCCACCTGTTAGGCTATAAGCACCAAAAATTGATTAGATTCATTTTATATCAAGGTCAAACTAAATCTAAAGTTTTGTGGAATTCCGTGCATTTGTTCTTCAGATAGAACTGTCAGAAATTTTTGTCGTATACAGACTCACAGAGTGACAGACACACATACAGACAGATATTTCTTAAAAACCATGAAATCGTGTTAAAGACCTTCTAAAATATATAAATCCATCAAAAACGGGAAGTCAAAATTTTTCACGAATCTAATACTCTCTTCTTGTAAAGTTACAAAAGAAAGTAAAAATGTAAAATCGATTCTGCCCGTAAGATCGGTCTTTAGATTCGATGTCGATCTTTAGATTCGATGTCGATCTTTAGATTCGATGTCGATCTTAGATTCGATTTCGATCTTTAGATTCGATGTCGATCTTTAGATTCGATGTCGATCTTTAGATTCGATGTCGATCTTTAGATTCGATTTCGATTTTTTTTTCTTTTTTTTTTCTAGGCTAAATCAGTGTTGAATGGAGGTATTTTTCACGCGACTCCGGAGGAAGGCATCATGTTTTACAGGTCTGTAAGAGAGGGGGAATCGCAATTTGTGCATTAAAAAACATAAAATCTCATAACTTCTGGGGGGGGGGGTAATCCCCTGCGGGCCACCCCATTAACTCGACACTAGGTTAAATCGTTATATTTTTGTTTAGAAGTCCAGTTATTTGAAGTATTAGTTTATTACGTTTTATTTTTCACGCTCGTCTCTTCTAATCCCCCCTTCCACGTCAGTTTTAACCTACAGGGCCGTTCGAAATATGCATACAGTTTTAAAAATGTCCAATTCTCGGTCTATTTTATTTTAGATCCACATTTTAAATCCTAGACAAAAGATAAATGAAGGGTCGCCTTTCCGCTCGTTTGGGGTTTATCTGCGCTCTGAGCATATTTTTTTTGTTTCTACAAAAGAAACAAAAATTTTTTTGAGGGGGGGGGGGGGGCTTGCACCCTCCCCCAATGTACACCTTAAAATTTCGCTCATTTAATTTTCTACCATTTTTAACTTAAAAGTTTAAGCTACATGGCACCCCCAGAGCTGTGGATTCTCCCCCCGCCCCCCCTGTCGATCACTCACCTAATTTTGCTTATTTCTTCACTTCATTTCAATCTTTAAAAGGCTATAACTTTGCTTCTATAGGAGTTACAGTGATGAGAAAAATTCTAGTATAGCTAACCATTTCTCGCCGTTCTTTTTGCTTTCCCAGTTTTCCGGTTTTCCCTATAGGACCTTTTTTTTTCGGGGGGGGGGGGGGCAGAGGGGGTTTTTCTTGATACAATATGTCTATTGAAAGCTTATGCTTCATACATTACAAATCTAGCAAAAGAAATTTTCTCCCATCATTTCAGGTCACATTACGGACCCATAATGTGTTAAAATTTTAATTTTTCAAACTTAAAAAAAAGAAAAAAAAAAAAAAAAAAAAAAAATTGATACATATTAGCGAAACTGGGGTCCGAACCCGCAATCGTTTGATTGCACACGTAATCCCTAAGCTCTTTGGCCACCGAGCACTCAGCAACGCTATTATTTCTTTAGATTGTCATCTTTAAATTCGTAATATCTTTTGAATGGAATGTCCGATTTGAATAATTCAAAAAGTAATCTACAGATATTGTAACAGGCATTAATACAAAATGATTTATTTGGATAAGGATTAAGGTATCGATAGTATGGTCTAATTTTGGTTAATGTATTTATCGCGTTTTAAAGTGTAAGAAATTAGTTATAGTGAGTTAACAACAATAACTGGACATATAGTATCACGCGTTTTTTTTTTTTTAAATATATATATATATAGACATTAATATGTTCTTTAATATTATAGAACCTTTTTTTATTCATTTAAAAGTATTTCCTGGCGATTCAAAAACACACACGTAATTGTTCAAGGTTTCACTTCTATCGGCACTCTCAGAGTGCCACTATTTTTTTTTTTTTTTTTTTTTTTTTTCATGTTCGCCCGTCCTACCGCCTCCCCCCTTCCTCACCAATCTTAACTTACAGGTTCTTTCAAATTATGACTGCGATTTAAAAAAAGTCTAATCCTCGTTCTATTTTATTATAAATCCATATTTTGAAACCTCAACAAAAGATACATTTGGGCCGGGGTCGCCCTTCTGTCCGTTTGGGATTCACCTTGCCCCCTTGGGTGGGGGGCATATTTTTTGCTTCTTCCACACCATCTCATGTAACATATCGTTATAAAGCTTTTATCTCCTCGTTTTTTTTTTTTTCTGTTACTACCCCTCTCCCCACTTAGTTACATGCTCTTGGCACTTTTTATAGTTTCAAAGAGTGTATGTTCCCCGCGGGCCACCCCATGAATTCAACACTAAGTTAAACACTATATTTTTGTTTAGAAGCTCAGTTATTTGGGTTATTAGTTAATTATGTTTTTTTCTCAAGTTCGTCCGTTCTAATCCCCCGGGTACCCCCCCCCCCCCCTTCCTCGCCAATCTTTACTATATGGGCCATTCAAAGTACGCATGTAATTTTTGAAATGTCCTATTATCGTTCTATTTCATTGTAATTCATCTCCTCATTTTGAAACTTCGACAAAAGACATTTGGGCTATGGTCGCCTTTCCGTCAAGAATGGGGGTTACCTGCCCCCTTGGGAATGGGACATATTTTATGTTCTTCCAAACTATTTCGTGTATCATTTGGTTGGCATTAGAAAAAAAAAAAAAAAGTTTTTTTTGTCTATACTCCTTGTTTTCCATCCTAGTTACACGCTCTTGGCACTCTTTATACTCGGTTTAATGCCAAGTTACTCAGTGTTGTTATTAGTTGAGTTATGTCTCTCAAATTTGTCAAAGTTTTTGTGTAAGTGAAAACCATAAGTGACAATCAATTTAAAATTCTTATTATCCGACTCTAAAATCTGCAATAGCTTAATTCTGTGTCTCCCTAAATGGGGATGGGGGGGGGGGGTGGGAGGCGGTAATTACGGTTCTGCTGATTGTCTAAGTTTTGGAATTAGTAATTTGGATCTTCTTTGTGTGAACCTAAATATCGAAATATCGATTCTAGTATCGATTATAGAACTGAGAAATCGATTCTTATTATGATCGATGTTGTTTCATACGATATCGATTTTAATCGATTCTCAAAATTTCCAGAATCGCCCATCACTAACTCAGGCCAAAGTTTCAAGTTTCATTTAAGCTTAGCACAATTCGTGCGGGATCGGCTTATCTCATCATTTCTGCTTCTTGAACTCGAAATATGGATTTAATATGAGACAATAAAAATTGAATGCAAAGTAAATTACTTTATAGAACTGAATGCATTTAAATGAGATTAGAGACTGTGGCTGAATTGGTGCTCTATTTTCACAATTTGCAGTTTAAAATTAGTTAAAATTGTAGATTTTTATCAAATTTTAAATCCCAGTCATTACGTATGGTTATGAGCTTAAGGGTGTATTTCGATTCAAACTGCTTATTTTCCGATTTACTTTTAACTTCATTATTGCTCTCAAATACACGAAACTTTCAATATCTCTTATTTGGAAAGTACACGAGGTGCCGTAATTGTCAATTCTTTGATAAATGCAGAAAATATTGCAAAAAAAGCAATCAAAAACGGCATTTTGGACAAATTTTCCCCTAGCGGGAGATCTGTGAACGGAAAAAAGGGTCATACTGAGAAGATAATTGTTTATAAATCAAATTCTAATGAACTGAGCGTAAAAATACATTACACGATACTTTGTACATCTCTTCAAAAATACCCTCAACAAGTTTCATGATTCTACTTTTAAAAATGTGTCTGAAATTGTATCGGGAAATTTCGAGCTGTTGAAGGTGGAAAAGCGTTTTTTCGAATACACCCTTAAGACAAACAAAATAATGAAACCCCCATTTAATACTGATTATTTTCACTTTTAACATTAAAAGAAAAAAAAAATCGAACTGCGAATTACTATCATATAATAAGAATATGCAATTTATAACACACAAGGTAATACTTTTTTTTCACATTTATGTATTTCAAATTAATAATTAACATTATATAAGTTGAAATAAATATTTCGAGTAGTTTAATATATACTACTGTCGATTTCTTTAACACGAGAAAAATAATAATTTTAGGAAATAACGGATCCGATAAAATAAAAATGTAAGCTTTTTATCCTGTAAACGTACTACTAATAATTAAACAAATATCTATCTATTTATTTGTACATTTTTCAAGTTTCTAAAATTTACTTACTATAACTTTTCTAAGCTTCCAATTACTTACTAGTATATTTAAAACACAGAAAATATTTCAACATCTTGAATTATTACATATTATAAGCTAAAAGTGACTACTTTTGATCCCAGTCATATGCCTGAAATTAATGCAAAACGTTAACCAAAAATGTTTCTATCAAATACAAGTTACTTTCAAATAAGGATGTTGGCTGTTTTCGAATTTCACATTTAATTTTGAATATTTTTAAACGATTCTCTTTTGTATAGTACAGCTGTGCTCGATTTCTAATATGGCTATTTCATACTTTTTCCATTTAGGTTGCAGATTTTTCAAAATAAAGGTGCTTTCACTTTCAAAAGTGGTTTCGAAAGTGAAAGTATTTTATTAAATAAAATCTGAAGCCGAAATCGAAAATGTAAAAATAGCCACATTAGAAACACAGCTTAACAATTCTATATATTAAAAGAAAAAAAAAAAACTTTAAAAATATTTAAAACTAAAGGAGAAATTCAAAACAACCTGCCCATAGGATTAACATTACGGAGCGGATGTTTCAAGTCATTGCTGGTCTCACAAATTGCAATTGTTTTTTTTTTTTTTTTTTTTTTTCTCAATTTTTATAAGTTAACTTGTAATTTTCAGTTTAACAACAAACACTACCAAAATTTCGTTTCATTTAAAACTTCAGTATACTATGACTTTTGAATAGATGAACTTTAATTAAAACAGCTCTGTACAAAAAGTTTAGTACAAAAACACCATCCTATGAGTTAATCGCGCCTTATACTCATCTTTCGATGGAGTGGTCTCACCGCTTCATAAGTAGTTATATGATTTACAGACAAAATTAAAGTTACACACCTGAAAACATCCATACAAAAATGCGTTTTTCTTTTGTAACTATATTTTGTGTTATGATAAGTAACATTGACAAAAAATATATTTGGACCTGTTGACATTGCTTTCAGAGGAAAATACGGCAATTTTCCGCTTTATTCGCGGAGCGAAAAATTTATATATTTTATGCCAAGTGAATTTGCGTCGACATATCTTTGAATTATTCATCCCCTGTATTTCGTTTCCCACAAATCAAATACGAGCACCTAAATAATCCATTATTATTGCTTGCTATCGACATAATAGGTTGCATGTTCAATCATATATAGGAATGGTTCAGAACAGTTCCACAGTTCAGTGAATCCTGAATACAATACTTTGACTTATTTTGTCCAACAAAAAATATATTTCCGTGGATAACAACAATGTAGAACCTTACAAGTGTAGGAAACCAGATCCCCCCCCCCCCCTCCTTTTTGAACTAAGGCCTTTGAATAAGTGGATGTTGTTGTTGTTCGAAAAAATGATTCTTAGAGATTCAAAATACATCTTATTTTTCTTGGAGATACAACCACTCTTCTTTTTTGAAGCACCCATCTTTCTCAATATAAGCGTGATTTTGAGAAAACAGGATAAACTAAGAACCTTGAAAAACAATACATGTATTTGTGCAAGTTTAAACTTGTTTGGGTAAGGATATCGGCATTTAAAAATTCGTTGAAGAACAAAATTCTAAAGCTGTGAAGCAAAATGTTTTGACACACTTAAAAGTTCATTTTTTAACGGAAAGACATAAAATTTGAAGAGCTGAGTATTTGAAGCGATTTAAAATCGAATATCATTTTCCATATTTTGATAAAAGAATTACTTTTTACTTTTTCTTTTTATGCGCTCTGTAGCGCTCGGAAATTTAATTCAAAACGACAAATTTGACAGCGCTTTCAGTAAGATCTTTTGCCTTTTACTAAAAACTGAAAATGCTTTTTAATTGAACAGTTCCACACACCTACCAATTTCGTATGTTTCTAATCAGAAATGAATTCAGAAATGTATCATAAAATAAGTCTTGTATTACAACAACAAATAAATTATTTTTAAGAATATAAATATTTAGCTATAGTGTTTCAAGAAAATCTGTACAACTTCAAAATTTTATTGTTTTTTTTTTTTTTTTTTTTTTTTTTTTTTTTAATAAATAAGCATGCAGCAAAACTAGTCACAACAATAGATAGAATAACGCAAAAAGTTTTTTTTTCTTCTCCCTTAGTAAATTTCCACGTGAGATCCTTTCGTAGTACGAAAAACATCAAGGCAATATTCAAATTAAATTTAAGAACGTTTTACTCGTGCATATATCAAGCACTTGATTTCGTACCAACCATTCGATATCGATCAACATTAATCGTTCAATAACTTCAGTGAGTATCGGATTTTGTTTCGAAAAACTACTGGGCACCTTAAGCTTTCTGCGGGGGATCCGCACGTTTATGCGTTTTGAAGCACAATCTAGGACAAAAAACCAGGGTGAAACTAGTCCTTTTTGCATCCGAATCAGACATCGATTTTGGCACCCTTCCTACTCCTACGCATATGAAATTTACAAAGATAATGTTAGTTTCAAGTAATTGACTTTTTTAAAGTATATAATCATAAAATATGTTATACTGATCTGCATAAGTAGCATAACATAAATTCAAAAAAACTTTGAAAACAGGATCGAAAAAAAAAAAAAAAAAAAAAAAATCCGCTTTCTACAGAATCTTTACTCTATATCATCCTTGGGTTCTTCTATGCTATGGCATATCCCAGGCATGACTATTTTAACAATAATATGCTCAGTGTTCTGGCTGACATTTGACCAACGTTAGTATTTTGGCTAATTAAAAATAAAAAACACTCGCCAAATGTAAAATGTATTAGCAAAATAGACTCGTTGTGCAGCACAAATAAATATAATAAAAAAAAAAAATCTTTAATGTACCCCCCTTTTTTCCTCAATAGGTTCTAAAATAACCTAAGTTTTTATAACTGCGACAATGATTGTTATTACTTTCAACTATCCACTACAAACATATTAAAAATATGTTTATACATGCATATGTATGAAAAAGAAATACAAAGCAAAAATTGAGCATTAGCAATTTGGCGAATCTAATAGCTTGTTTACTCGCCAAATGAAGAATTTAGCCGCAATTTGGCGCAATGGCGAGCGACAGCGATAACCCTGAATATGCTATACATAGACCTGATAAAAATCGGCAAAATCTTCATTTTGGCGCCCCCTCTGCTGCTCCTTCCTTAGTTTCGATCCTGCCAGAAACATACTGTAGAAAAAAGAAAAGAAAGAAACTTGATTTATTCTATCTGATGTTGGAACAAGTTTTTCTGTAGGTCTATTCATTTTTTCGAAACAAAATTTTGAAGCTGTACCAATCGTTTTGTGACACTCTGTACGAATTTTGAAATTAAAATGACTGAAAAACAAGATTAATAAAGAAGGGGCTTATCACCGTTCTTTTGTTTGCCTTTATTTGTTTAATGCTCTATAAAAAAAATAGATAATTCCGTAAATAAAATTTTAGTATCGCCTGCATCTAAACACAGAACAGATTAAAACTATAATCCTGACAGTACTACATCTCACAAATATTTAGCATTGCTAAATCTAGTGGTAAGAGGGGAAACACAATGGACAGTGAATATGCAGCACTTTCATTTTATTGAAAGGGGAAACTTCTGCCTCTTTCTTTGTCCCAGAGGTCTGCGAATTTTGCAGTTAAAATCTGCTGAATATTCCAGCAATGTCTGGCAGTAAAGTAATATAATCTATTATCTGCTGTTGCCACCCGAGGGAACGGTCTCTTCCTGCCAAATCTCTCAATGCCTGCGGGAGGGAAGCCAGTCTACTGTTACAAAAGGGCATTGTTTTCAAAGAGCAGATTCCTTTCACTCTTCGCGGATATGATATTTCAGAAGGCTTTGAATACTATTATTATTTCGACGTGTCACCTAACGGTCTTGTGAGAGCAACAAATATGACAGTGTGTAAATAATTTAAATACATTTGGATACAAAAGAAACATGAATAAAATCACTGTAAGAGATGTAAAACATGATAAATTTGACTGATTGTTCAATAACAAAGAGTTTACGCCTTTTATTATTCAGTTATATATGTATATGTTAAAAATGCTGTTGTGCAGAAAAATTATTCCGACTGTTGTGATTAACACAATTTATTTAAACAAATTATTTGTATTTTAAAGGTAGTTGAAAAATATATTATTCTGATAACAACTCCAAACTTCTTCCTGATAGAATTTCTGGTTCATTTTTAAAAACAAATCTATGGTTCTTGAAGGCATCATTATTGACATAGTTTGCAATACCTTTTTTTTTTTTTTTTTTTCCATTTACACTAGTTTACAAAATCAAACTTTATGTCTGTTGCCGCGAATTCTGTGGTTGATAATGTTCACTTATGACTTGTTTTTGTCAAATCTAACCAAAATATATTTTGATCAGCTCGAGATACTTTGTTTTTTATTTTTATCATTTAAGCATATATATTAATCGATAACAGGATTATTTTACTGTTTTAAGATTAGTTTCTCAAGTTTTTGCGTCATGAGTAGTTCAAGGACACGTTGTTTAAACAATCCAGATCATTTTTGCTATATATGCGGCGAATATGTGTTTAACAATTGTAGAAAAGTTATATCAGAGTTGGTGAAAATTACCTATTTTGAGTATTCTGTGATGCTCTTGGATAAAAATGAGAAGTCTTGGGCTCCCAATTGTGTTTGTAAATCGTGTGTGGAATATTTAAGATACGTGCCTTTAAATTTGGAACACCGACTATTTGGCGAGAACTACGAAATCATCTCGAATACGGTTATTTTTGTAGCGTGAACGTAAACGGTTTAAACACTAAAAATCCAGCTAAATAGCAGTATCCAAGTATTAGTTGTGTTCAATGTCCAGTGCAGCGTTTACCTGACTCTTCAGAGTCTAAAAATATATCTGAACCATTAGAACAAGATATTGAAGGACCAAGCTCATCACAAAATGTTGCGGATTTTGAAAGTATGTCAAATGAGCCAAAATGCTTTTCCCAAAATGAGGTAGATGATCTTCTAAGAGATTTAAATCTTTCTAAACAAGCTTCAGAATTGTTAGCATCAAGACTAAAAGAAAAAAATTGCTTTCCTCAGGTACTAAAATAAGTTTTTCGGAAATAAAAAATCTGAAAACTATATTGAACTTGTAGAAGACTTTCTGCTACAATTAAAAAATATGGGGTGGAATATGAGCATAAAACTCCACTTCCTCAGTAGACACCTAGACAGATTTTCGGAAAATTTAGGAAATATGAGCAAAGAGCAGGGACAGCATATGTATCAGGACTTACGCGTCATGGAAGAGTTCTATCAAGGTTTTTGGGGTACGAATATGATGTTTGACTATTGTTGGTCTCTGATACGTCCTTTTCTAAAGTCTACACATCGGAGAAGAGCTTTAAAACAAATTTTTCTAGAACTCAACGATTAATTATTTTTTTAGTAAAGTTTTTCTTAGTAAATGCATGTTTTTTCTGTTTAATACCTACATAGTTAAAACTCAGAAACTAGAGCTGATTAAAATATTCTAATTATATTTTTGAAAATAGCATATCATATGTAGTCAGCAACAGTTAAAATTTTTTCGGCAACAGATGTACTGTAAACTAGTGTTATCGATAACTGAACTAATTACATTGCGAATTATGCCAGAATATTGTTACGTTGTTAGTTATTTCCCTTTTCAGAAACTCGGTTAAAAATGCAAATTTTGACAGAATTTTCTGAAACATGTGATTTTTTTTATCAAAAAAGAAAAAAAATAGTTTAATTAAAAAGTTTTAGAAAAGAACATCAATTTCATTGGTAGCTAATTTGGATTTGAGAACATTCTCAAATGCAAAGGACAACTTTATGACACAAGTTTAAACTGTGTAACAGAAATAAGTTTTCCCTGTTAAAAAAAATACGTATCAAAGCCAATATACAAGCGAACAGTATCATCAACCATAAAAATTTATTAAATTAATATATATATATATAAAGATTTCAATTTTTATTGTTTATTTATTTTATTTTATTTTACGTTTTTGCAATCAATACCAACATATACGGGGAAAGAGAAGTACCTGAAAAATTATTGTTTATTGTGTTGAAAGTCCCTCTTTCTATTTCATTCTTCCTGAAATGTTTCATATTTTTCTAATATTTAAAATGTTTTTCCAGACAAATTAACTCGGGATGAGGATAATTATGCTCTGCATAAAGAATGAAGGAATCTAGGAAAAAAAGTGACCGGAAAAAAAGTTATCGGAAAAAAAGTGACATAAACTACAAAAGCGGAAAAAAAGTGACACGGAAAAAAATGACGCGGAAAAAAATGACGCGGAAAAAAGTGACAAGGAAAAAAAGTTACCGGAAAAAAGTGACAAGAAATTGATTTTGGGGATTTATTATTAATTTTGGGGATTCATTGCTTAAGTATGAAAGGGGGATCGGGGAGGGGAGCTCATAGTTTAGGTAAATGGGTTTTTCATGCTGAATTAACTGTTTTGGTTCAATTTTTGGATATACGTTCATCCTGAAAAGACGCTTGCCTGATTAGTTTTGGGAAGGTATGGTTACTCCCCCCCCCCCCCCATCCGTCCTCAATTAGATGAATGGGTTTTTATGCAGAATTGTCCAACGTGTGTCAAATTTGCATATAGGTTCTTTTCGATAAGGCTTATATATAGTATATAATGCCTGAAGAGATTTAGGAGTTCTAAAGGTTAAGTATAGAGAGGGAACGGGGGATAACCTTTCTAAAATTAAATTAATAACTTTTTACGCATAATTTAGGTTCTAATTTGCTTAGAATTTTGGACATAGGTTCATTATGATAAGACGTATCTCTGATTAGTTATGGGGTTCTTCTGCTTATTATAAAGGGGGGGCGAGCAATTATATCCCCCTTAAACTAGAAAAATAGGTGTTTATGCAGAATTATCCCATGTATTTCAAATTTTAAATATAGGTTCTTTCTGATAAGGTGGATCTCTGAATAGTTTTAAGGATTTAATATCTAAGTATAGAAGGGGAATAGAATATAACCCACCTTAAATTAAATTACTTTTTACGCAGAATTATCAGATTTGCTTCAAATTTTGGATTATAGAACCATTATGATAAGGCGTATCCCTGATTACATATAGGGTTATTTTGCCAATTAAAAATTGGGGCGGGTGATTATTCCCCCCCCCCCCCCCCACCACCATAAATTAGATAAATTGTTTTTTATGCTCACTTATCCGATATATTTCATGTTTTGGATATATGTTCTTTCTCATAAAGTGAATCCCGGAATAATTTTAAAGGTTTAATGGTAAGTAAACACTGGGGGAACGGATGATACCCCACCCCTTAAATTAATAAATGGCTTTTTACACAGAATTATCTGATTTGATTCAAATTTTGATTGGGCGTTCATTATGATAAGGCGAAGTCCTGATTAATTGTGGGTTATCCCCCGTTCATTGCTCCATACTTAGCCATTAAACCCTTAAAACTATTCAGGGATTCACTTTATCAGGAAGAACCTATATCCAAAATTTGAAATACGTTGAATAGTTGTGAAAGAAAAAAAACAATTTATTTTATTTAAAGAGTGGAGGATTAATCGCCCGTTTCCCCTATTTAATTATCAAAAGAACCCCATAATTAATCAGAGATTATTCGCGTCTTATAATGAATATACATCCAAAATTTGAAGCAAATCGGATGATTCTGCGTAGAAAACCATTTATTTAATTTAAGGGGGTTTATCCCCCGTTCCCCCTCTATACATAGCCATTAAACCCATAAAACTATTCAGGAATTCACTTTATGAAAAAAGTCCTATATCCAAAATTTGAAATACATCGGATAAGTGAGCATAATTTTTTTTAATCTAATTTAAAGTGGGTATAGTAATCACCCGCCCTTTTTATTAATTACCAATAGAACCCCATAACTAATCAGAAATACGTCTTATCATAATCGAAGCAAATCGGATAATTCTGCATAAAAAGCCATTTATTTAATTTAAGAGGGGTTTCCTCCATCTCCCCTTTATACTTAGCCATTAAATCCTTAAAACTATTCCGGAATTCACCTTACCAGAAAGAACCTCTATTTAAAATTGAAATACATGGGATAATTTTGCATAAAAACATATTTATCTAGTTTGAGGGGGAGAATTGCTCGTCCCCACCCTTTATAATAAGCAGAAGAACCCATAACTAATCTAAGATACGTCTTATCATAATGAACTTAAGTCCAAAATTTTATGCAAATCGGATAATTATGCGTAAAAAGCCATTAATTTAATTTAAAAATGGTTATCTCCCGTTCCCCCTCTATACTTAACCCTTAAAATCCTAGAATCTCTTATGGCATTTTATACTATACATAAGCCTTATCGAAAAGATCCTATATACAAATTTCACACATGTTGGATAATTCTGCGTAAAAACCCATTCATCTAATTGAGGACGGATGGGGGGGGGGGGGTAATCGTCCCTTCCCAAAACTAATCAGGCAAGCGTCTTTTCAGGATGAACTTATATCCAAAAATTGAACCAAAACAGTTAATTCAGCATGAAAAACCCATTTACCTAAACTATGAGCCCCCCCCCCCCCCCAATCCCCCTTTCATACTTAACCAATGAATCCCCAAAATCAATAATAATCCCCAAAATCAATTCCTTGTCACTTTTTTTCCGGTAACTTTTTTTCCTTGTCACTTTTTTCCGCGTCACTTTTTTCCGTGTCACTTTTTTTTCCGCTTTTGTAGTTTATGTCACTTTTTTTCCGATAACTTTTTTTCCGGTCACTTTTTTTCCGTTTACCAGAATGAATCATAAATTATTACTGATTCTAATTATTTGAAGTTTAATTAGCTAACTGTATACATGTTATCTAAGTTATGTATCTTATTTTTCTATGATAACAAATATGTGTAGTTTATATACACAGATGAAAAATTATTTTAAACGATTTAATGTTGTTTTTTAAAAATATTAATTTAACTTGAACTTAGAACCTAATGTAGTCTGGTCTACCTTGGTTAATACATAAGATATCCGAAAGTAGGTATCCTACTTGTCACGCGTTTTTGTGTATCCGTTATGTATATCCATAATTGAAAAAGGCACAACACAAGAAAATAAATCCAAGAACCCTGATGATAAAATCCATATGTTCGAATAACTAAATTTAATGAAAAATTAAACAAAGATTAGTAAAAATTACATTTAAAATTGCACAAAAAATACTTAGCTTTTATGCTTAGAGAGAAAATTAGAAGACTGACAAATGTACTGGCACTTTCATGTTACATCGATTGCATTATTAAGATGAAATACATAATTACAAGGGAAAAACAGTTATTACAGTGAAACCTCCAAATAAGGGACATCTATGGGACCGGAACTTTTCTCCCTTAAATAGAGGTTTCCCTTATTCGGAGTTCTTAGATTATTTTTAATTAATCGTTCCGGAGGATATAAAAACAACAAAGCATTAAAGATGATGCCCCTTAAATGATCCGAAGTGTATAAATAATGTTAATCAGACAAAAGGAAGAAAAGAGAATTGATTAATTAAAATTTTCAGTTAATAAATCATTAAATTATTTTTAGAATTATTGATTTGTATTTTTTATGCAAACTGTGTACATGCAGCAAAAAGTATAAAAACAGTTGAAAGAATTTTACTTGAAGTAACAATCAAAAGGTATTTTTTTGCAAATTTCAATTTTTCAGTACAAACCTTTTAAATGTTCATTTACCATACTTATAAATTTTGGTTCTTCATTATCAGCAGTATTTACCAAAGAAGAAAAAAAGTATTCAACTGTTTTGCGTATTTTAAGGCAGCAAATCTCTCAACTGCTCTACTTAGCAAGCGGAAAACGTTTTGGCGCATTTACAAATTCATTTTTTAATTGAAAGGTATAAAAATGGAATGCTTGACTGCAGAAGCGATTTACAATTGAACTGTATTTTCCATTTTTTGAAAAATAAATTGCCTGTTAGTAATAAGTGATTTTGATCATGTGACAAAGACCTTTCTTACCCTTTCTTTAGCAGTTATTTTTCTTTTGCGTGAAAAATTCGGTTCAAAGCGCCCACATTGATATTTTCTGAAAAATCTATAGCATTTGCCAAAAAAAAAAAAAAAAAAAAAAAAAAGTCGATTACATATTTTTTGAACAACACTTGCTAATTTCAGGCATTTGCGGATAAAAATTAATTAAAACATATGTCTTAAAAGTTGCCTTTTTTAGATTTGAGAACAGCTTAAAAGCATATGTAAACTTCTTTATTTCAAAATTTTCTTTTAATCTCCACTTTTAGAATAACCTTTACAATTTTCATCATTACTTTTAATGCGGATAAAAGCACTAATGTTGAATCAGAATTGTAGGTAAATAAATGACCGTTAATAGTGTCATATGCCTCTGTATCAACATGACTGTCGGTCTATTTGAAGTTCACAAAAATCTGTATTTTCATTTTCATTTCATTATCTGAAAGTCAAAAACCAGTCCCTTTAATGTCATTTCCAAGTGTCCCTTATTCAGAGGTAAATACATTACACGTCCTATACCAAGGACTGGGACCGGAAGTTTTGTCCCTTAAATAGAGGTGTCCCTTATTCGGAGTGTCCCTTATTTGGAGGTTTCACTATTATGGAGAGAAAAACCCAATCACATACTAAAAATGAAAGTCTCTTGATTAAATAAAATAAGATTTATGATTATAGTTTCAGAAAATCATTATATGTCTATCAAAAAATGTTTTCTAAATTTAATCTATTTTAACGAATTAAAGTAAAATCTGGAGAGAGTTCCGCATCCTATTCTGGTTGACACTATTGACGAAGGAATCCAAAATGACGCCAATGGCCATTTTAGCATTAGTTTTATGGCTTTTAAATTTGTATATTATATACATTATATCTATATTATATATATATATATATGTGTGTGTGTATGTATAAATCTATATATTATGTAGTAGTTATAGTCGATAAATCTCCTAACAACTATGCTTTCATATGTAAACATTATTACTCTACGTTATTAAATCAAGCAATAAATTCTAGTTCAAATTTCATTAAAACAGATATTGATACTATTATTAAAAATAGACATATAGCTCAATATTATAAATTACTAAAATTAAAAAATCATAATTATAACTATCCTTACATTGTGGTTATTCCAAAATTCCATAAAATTCCTATAAAGTTTCGTACTATAACTATGGGGTGTAATACTTATAACAATAATGCAGGTAAAGAATTATTAACAATACTTACAAAAATGCTAGATATTGCAAAAACTAATAATAAATTCTATAGTATAAAAAATAGTTTACATCTTGTAAATAATATCAAAAATTTACAAAACATTAAGTACATCAAAACATATGACTTTAATGATTTATTTAATACAATTGATATTGCAGATATGTTCAGGATCATAAATTTATTATTCAAGGAATATAGGAATTCTCTAAACATACATGTATCTTTATCTTACTTCAAATCTTTAACCAAATTTATTCTTTATCATAATTATATATTATTTAATAATACAATATTCAAACAAATAATCGGTCTTCCACAAGGTGGGATTGTATCATCCATCTGTGCTGATCTCTACTTACATTATTATGAACGTAATACTTCTATTGTTAATTGTTTTCTATACAGGTATCTTGATGATATAATAATTTTATATTCTAAAAAGTCATCTAACTATTCGCTACCAATCAAATACCACAAAAATTTAAAATACAGTTATAATGATATGCATAATAATACAATTAACTTTCTTGATCTTAATATTACGCTTTCTGATAATAAAATTCTATTTGATATTTATGATAAACGTAATGACTTTCCTTTTAAAGTAAACCTCTTTACTCATTATAATTCTTGCCTACATAAATCTGTCTTTGTCAATATATTACTTAATTTTGCCCATAGAATTAAAAATATTTGTTCACATAATTTTAAAATACATAATTTAAAAACTGTACAAGAAACTGCTATAAGATATGGTTATCCTTTACATTTGGTTAAAAAAATATTATCTGTATAAACATTTATTTAGTATTAACTGTCTATTTTCTCTTCAACCAATGTTACCATATGATGTTATTGATAAAAACTCCTATAGTCTTTAATATATAATAAGTTATTACATGATCTTAAAAATAATTAACACACTGCGTAAAAAAAAATGTTTTAAAAAAATTATAAAAAATAAAAATAATACAAAAAAATAAAAAATACAAAAAATAAAAAATATGAATAATAGGATGGTTGGGTGGGTTAGATGTTAGATTACGGAGGAGGGCGGTGTTGTCTGGATAATACGCAATGGTTAATTATTATATATTTAATAATAATAATAAATAAATAAAAAACTTTACACATAGTATTAAAGTTTACGTTTACCTAAAAACTAATATGCATAACTTAAAAATGATCAAGTTATTGAGATAAGCTATGGTTGTCTATTGTATTTGTCATTAAGAAATTATTTGTAAAATATTAGAATAGAAATTATTCTTGGAAATTCTTAGCTAATAAATAATTTATTTTTTCCTATAATAGAGGGCAGCACCATAAGCATATAATTTAATTAATATATTAATCCTTTAGATGGCAGCACTAAAATAATTTTCCGCTAGAAGTTGTAGTAATATATTCTAGTTAATTAATTAATATAGTAATATTAATAATTGATTAAAAATAAAAATATAATATTTCTAATAGTAGCATCTATTTTTTTTTCTAAATATATTATGAATTATATAGTATAATATATGTAGAGGTAATTTAGCCCCAGAAACCACAAGACTTCGACTGACAATGCATGTGCATAGTTTCAATAACTGGGCGAAGTTCATGCCCATCCCAGGAAAATATTTGCAAGCTAAGTGCAATATGGAAAAGTGTGAAAGCTCGAAGATTTTGCGAGAGAATGCCCTTGATCTGCGGTGCAGAGCAGATGGGTTTCCTGCACGCCCGTGTTTTTAACGGAACGAGATTTCCGTTTTAGAACTGTGTGAAAGGGATCGATTGATACCCATATTAACTTTAATATCAGTTATTTTGTCCTGTTTATTTTATAGTTTATTTAGCCTAGAATTGTGTATGTACCAGTTATCTAACCAAGAACTATTTTTAATTAAATATTCACTCAGTGAAATATTGGAACTGTGATTTATTTCTAACACCCGTTTTTCGTCCGCCCCACTTCTACAAATTTTGGGGGCTCGCCCTGGATGAACCAGTGGACTTGCAAGAACTTTTCATGGTAATTTGGCATTAATAGGATGAACCAGTGGACTTCTGCTCGGTGATAAAGTTGGATGTTCCCTGCTACTCCAGTGATTGCTGGAATCGTCGCTGTTTTTACGAAGAAAGCTGAGCTGCTTCGACTGTCCGAGAGCTGTGTGTGTTTTGAGCTGTTCGGAAGAAAACAGTGCTGTTGCGGTGCCACAAGAAAAAACGACTCGTAGTGCGTTTTTTTTACGAGTCCCGAAGCTAGCGCGAGTGCAACGAATTTGTGATTTTTTGTGCAACGAATTTGTAATTTTTTGTGCAACGATTTTGTGGATTTTTTGTGCTACGAAGGGTTTATGCTGTTCAAGAACCCTCGCTGTGATTTTTTTTTGCGAGGCGATTTTTGCGCGAGTGAAATTTTTTTTGAAGCCAAGTGATACAGGGCTGAAATGTCCTAGTATTTTAAGTTTTTCAAGCCCGGTGCATTTTTTTTAGGGCTTATATTTTTTAACATATACAGATATGTATTGAGATCAATCTATATCGAGTGTTTTCATAATTATTATATATATTTGATTTGAAGTTATTAATATATTTTGTATTATTTTTGTATGTGAGAACAGAGGATATCCACAATGAAGTAAGTGGTTTTTTCCCATAAATGGTAATTAAATATAAAACTTATAGCATCTTGCTTTTATTTTAAACATTAAAGAATTTTGTTTTGTAATGTGAGTTTATGAATAGAAAATAATTTTGCTTATATATTTATAATATTTTTATAAGATATTTTAGTATATTTGATAGAGTTTTTGTAGGAATAATGGCATATTTGGTAAGAGCAAAGAAAATAGACATTGTCAGTGTTAAATGAATTGGGGCTGAGTGCTGAGGAAAGCGCGACAAAAGTTCAGTTAGCCGACATAATAACCAAATCGGACGGTTATAATGAAGACATAGTCAAAAACGTATTAGACGGTCTCGTTAGCGAACGGTTAGAACAAGAAAAAAATAAAGAAATAGAGGAAAACGAAAAAAAAAGCATATGAATTAAAAAAATTAGAGCTAGAACTCAGTGCAAAAAACAAATCCGAAATGATGCTTAACGCCGGAGTGAAAACTCCTGATGTTTTAAAATTAATCGCGAGATATGATACTAGTGAAGAAATAAGTATATATCTCACGTTGTTCGAAAGACAAATAAAAGATTAGGAGTAGAAAAGGAGAATTGGGTGACTTATTTGCTAGGTCTGTTACCATTAGAAATAGTTAACATAATAGGTCGCGAAAATGAGGAACTCTCGAATGATTATGATTATGTTAAACAGTTATTATTGAAAAGATTCAAGCTTAGTGCGGAACAGTTTCGACAGAAATTCTTTGGCCACAGAAAAGAAAGTTCGGCCTCGTGGCGCGATTACTCATTTGAACTTGCGAATTTTTTAGAAGAATGGTTGACAGGACTGAACATTTCGTCTTTTGAAGATTTAAAAAACCTTCTAGTTATTGACCAAATAAGGAAAAAATTACCATCGGAAGTAAGGGAGCATTTTATTGATGACTTGCCTAAGTTTACAAAGGTCTCAGATTTTATAAGTAAACTTGATGATTATGAGGCGGCCCGTAATATTGTTAGGAAGAATTCGTAAGTAAAAAATAGCAATAGTAAACGTTTTTCTCAGAACATAGAGAACAAAAGTTTTGACCGGAAGAACAATTATTCCCAAAACAACAAGAACGGGGTAAGGAATAATTATAATCCTTTCAAAATTAAATGTTTTTATTGCAATGAATTTGTTTCTCATAAATCGAATCAGTGTCCTCGCAGAATGGATGGAAATAAAAGTAATCACTATGGTTTAAATAATACGAAAGCGGTGAACGCCATGAGTAACAAATTTTGTCCGTCGGATAGAATTGTTAAAAGTATTGAAATTAAAGGGAAACGCGTAGATTGTTTTGTTGATAGTGGGTCAGATGTGACAATGATAAACAATGAACTTTATAGAATTTTGGGAAGGCCTAATTTAAGTAAGAATGATGTGAAATTGACAGGTATTAGTGGTGATGGAGTAATTCCTTCAGGTTTTTTCAATACTAATATAAAAATTGATGATGTTAGTGTAAATTGCGATGTGTACGTTTTGCAGGATTTAAAATATGAAATGCTTCTCGGAAATAACTGTTTGAATAAATTAAATTTCGAAATATCAAACAATGGCTTAAAAGTGACGGGTAAGCGAACCGATGAAAAAAGTTACAGTGTAAACGTTGTTACAAAGGTACCCTTAGAAATTCCAGAGGTAGGCGCGGTCAAAGATGTTAAAAACATTCTCATGGTTAAATCTGACTTGCGGTTAGATGTTGAAGAGGTTCCCAGGCCCGACCCATACTTGCGGTTGAATTCTTCAAACACGCCCATGACTGAAAATTCTTTTGCTGATTCTCATGAACTCGAATCTGTTTGCTTAGCAGAAATAGCTAATGCGGTTAATGTAAATGAAATCGATATGACGCATATTGCCGACTGCGGTTTAAGGGAAGAATTAATTAATTTGATTACGAATTATAAGCCTGAGAAAACGAAAAGTGTTGACTTGAAAGTTAAGATAGTGTTAAGCGATGACATACCAGTAGTACAAAGACCGAGGCGATTAGCGATTGCTGAACAAGAATTTGTTGATACACAAATAGGAGATTGGCTTGATAAGGGTATTATAAGAGAAAGTTGTTCAAATTATGCTGCGCCAATTGTTTTAGCGAAAAAGAAAAATGGGGACTACCGATTATGCGTAGATTATAGAAAACTTAACAAAAAGATAATTAGAGATAATTATCCCCTTCCAGTAATAGATGATATTTTAGATGAGATTGGGCAGAGTAAGGTGTTCAGTACATTAGATTTGAAAAATGGATTTTTTCACGTAGAGGTTGATGAGGATAGTAAAAAGTTTACTTCGTTTGTTACGAATAATCAACAATTCGAGTACAATGTAATGCCATTCGGTTTAAATGTCGCTCCACAATTTTTCCAACGTTACATATATGCATGCTTTAAAGAATTAATAAGAGATAGAACGATTTCCGTGTACTTAGACGATATAATTGTCCCTGCGCAGACTGAAGAAGAGGCGCTTTCTAAATTGAAACGCGTGTTTCAGGTAGCATCAGAGTATGGCCTCGAGTTTAATTTTCCTAAATGTCAGTTTTTGAAGAGAAAAATCGAATTCTTAGGATACGTAATTGAGAATGGAACAATTCGACCTTCCGAAACTCATGTTATAGCTGTTACAAAATTTCCTGAACCAAAAGATAAAAAGCAACTCCAGAGTTTTTTGGGACTTACCGGATATTTCAGGAAGTATATCGCTGATTATGCTAGAATTGCTAGACCTTTGAGTGATCTTTTAAAAATGGAAAATGAATTCAATTTCGGACCAAGTCAAAAAGAAGCTTTCGAAATTTTAAAAGATAAACTGTCTAGTAAACCAGTATTACACATATTTAGAAAGGGGGCGGAAACGGAATTACATACGGATGCTAGTAGTTTAGGTTTCGGAGCAATCTTGTTACAAAAAGATGATTACGGAAATTTACATCCAGTTCATTTCATGAGCAAGAAAACAACGCCCGCTCAAGCGAAATATAGTAGTTATGAGCTCGAAGCACTTGCTGTCATCGAAGCATTAAAGAAATTTCGAACTTATTTGTTAGGAAATAAATTTAAAATAATAACCGATTGTTCTGCTTTTCAAAAAACCTTAGAGAAAAAAGATCTTACACCTAAAGTTGCGCGGTGGGCATTATTTCTTCAAGAATTTGACTACCAAATTGTTCACAGAGCCGGAAATCAAATGAAACATGTCGATGCATTGAGTCGTAACACGGTTTTAACTTTAACGCGTTCACAGGATGAACTTACTGCAAAATTGACTAAAGCGCAAAACGAAGATGATTACATTCAAACTATAAAAACATTAGTTGAAAAAAACGGAAGTAATGATTTTTTTGTTAGGCGAAATATTGTGTACAAATATGAAAACGATAGAGAATTAATTATGGTGCCAGAAAGCATGCAAAGAGAAATTATTCGTGAAATTCACAATAAGGGACATTATGCTGTTGCTAAAACTGAAGCGATCGTGAAACAGGATTATTATATTCCTAACCTTCGAAAACAGATCGAAAACGTGATAGGAAATTGTATTGAGTGTATACTATGTAACAGAAAACAAGGTAAAGGTGAAGGATTGCTAAATCCCATCCCTAAACAAGATACGCCACTTCAAACTTACCATATCGATCATTTAGGTCCGCTACCTTCGACAAACAAAAATTATAATTTTATTTTCTCTGTAGTGGACGCTTTCACAAAATTTGTGTGGTTTTATCCTGTCAAAACAACATCCGCTAAGGAGGTGATTTCGAAATTAAAAATTCAACAAGCTGTATTTGGAAATCCAGAACGTATAATTAGCGATCGTGGAGCCGCTTTTACTTCAAATGAATTTAAGGAGTATCTCGAAGATGAAAAGATAGAACACGTTTTAATTACGACAGGTATACCGAGGGGAAACGGTCAGGTAGAGCGATCACAGAAAATACTCATAAATATCCTGAGTAAATTATCCATCGATGATCCGACGAAATGGTATAAATATGTGCCAACCGTACAACGAATAATGAACAGTACGATTTCGCGTAGCACTCAGTATACCCCTTTTGAGTTGGGACCGCACCCAGCTCAGAGCATACTTGCGGTCCCCGGGCGTTTTTTATTTTTACTTGTTGCAGTGTTCTGAAAGCGTTGTTGAATTGGTGTTGGGTGGTGCACCTGTATAGTGCAGTTCTTGCGCTTTGTCTAGCCCTATTCGACCGCAATCAGGTTCGTTTATATTTTCATTTCTAGCTCATAAAGTGGATTGGATGGCTGATCTGATGGATGAAAATCCATCGGACGCCCTTTTCAGGGCGAAGTCAGTTCCACCCTCCTCGAGTAACCTCGTCGTGGGGCGGCCCCGACAGGAGGTTGAGGAGCTCCTGGCCAACTTCTCGAGGGGGGAGCTGGGATCAGTAGAGGTAAGGCGGAACTCTTCTGTCGAACGCAGCGGAGACAAGCCGGGCCTTGAAGAAGCTAGTGTCGGCGGAAGCAAGAGTCCGGATGTCTCCACTCCTCATGTTGATGCCCCAGAAATGGTGGCGGAGGTTGATGAAATCGAGGGCGGAGATGAGGACTCCACACATATGTCCCTTGCGGACATGGTGGCGATCTCAGCCGCCTTCGTAGAGGACGCGCACTCTTTAGGTGCGAAATTCCTCATTAAGCTTGAGCGTGACAAGAGCATCAAGGTCGCCAGGAAGGAGGAATACGGGCAAATTATTGCCCCCCTCCAGGACTGCGTGGCTAAGATGCACTCTTGGATATGTCTCTTGCATGGGAAAGCCTCGCAGACGGGACACCGGCGGGTGGTGCGCAGGGAGATTGGAGTGGGAAACACACCCCACTCTCTGAGAAATCTCACTCGCCTATCGACCGGGACCCAGAACGGGGTGGTACCACTAGAAGGCAATGATATTAGGGGACCGATGTTCTGTCGGAAACCCCTTTTTTCAAGTAAGGCGTCTCAAACTGATGCAACTGGGCCTCTCGGGGTTCAGGAGCGTCAGCAAAGACGGCCCGAAACGCATAAGCAGGACCGAACTGAGGTAGTAAACCCAAGGGTGAGGCGATCTTTCGACTGTCCCTCCGTGGCAACACGGTGGAGGAGCTTGAGTGTGCCCCGCCGGGTGGACCTGCCGAAGGGAGGAACTGCCGAACTGCGATTGTGGCGCGAGTCTTTGGAGAGGGAATCCAGCTCTGCAAGCGGGGAGGATGTAACGGAGGATAGGGATCAGACGGGGGGACTCAGTCCCGCCAAAAGTGAACTGTCTGAAGGGAGTCCAAGCCGTGGAAGGAGTAGGAAACCCAAACCGAAGTCCAAGCCCACGAACGTATTAGCCGCTAAGTCTGGGAAAAACCGAAAGAAGAGGAGGCGCCGACGAGTGGAGTCGGTTGCCAAGTCTACGGACGGCAATTCTCAGCCAGGGACTAAGGGGCATCCAAAGAAGGTAGAGAGTCGACTTGTGTCGTCGAGTTCGAAACCTACTAAGGAAGCCCCCGAAACTTGTGCAGGTAAGGGGAGACAACTGAAGAAGGTGGACAACCGACTAGTGTCGTCAGGTCAGAAACCTACTGAGGAAGTCACTCCTGCTTGTACGGGGAATAAGGGACAACCGAAGAAGGCCGACACTCGACTAGTGCCGTCGAGACAGAAGCCTACTGAGGAAGCCCCTGAAACCTGTAGCGAAGCTACCGACCACGAGAAGTCTCAAACTTGGGCAAAGGTGGTCTCGAAGAGTGCGAAGAAGAGGATGCGGAGGAAGGAGCTGGAAAGTCAAAAGACGAGTACTGGCTCCGATGACACCGCTAGGCACGGGACTGGGAAGACAATCGCCCAGTCTCAGCGGAGTGGATCTTCCAAGCTCACTGCCAGGAAACCCCCGAAAGAGGTGACAGCCCTCACTGTGCGCCCACGGTCATCGGGTGCACATGCCAAATTCTCTTCTGATGACACGCGTAAGTTAGTGGCGAGCAAAGTGGACCCGATTAGGTCGAAGATAGCGATCCGAGGGACGCGGGAAATTTCCGGAGGTGGAGTACTCTTCCTGGCGGATAGTCCTGCAGATCTTGGAAAGCTGGAGGCAGCTATTGGGGCCACGGAACTTGCCACCGATCTCGAGATCACGAGACCGCGACGTCGACTTCCAGAGATCGTTCTCTTTGGCATCGACTCGAGTCTGTCAGACGCCGATATCCTAGTTGCGATTAAACAGCAGAACGAGGTCCTTCACAGGTCCTCACTCGAGCTCCGAACTTCGTTCAAGGGGGCTCGAGGACGCAACATGGTATTAGCGATCGACGAGAGTTCGTATGATCGACTCGCGGGCACTCGGAGACTCAACGTGGGTTGGGGTCAAGTGGACATCCGACCGAACTTGCGCCCACTGGTGTGCTATCGGTGCTGGAGATACGGCCACACACAAACGGTATGCCACAACCTACAAATTTGTGGGAAGTGTGGCGCCAAAGACCACATCAGTTCGGATTGCACCGCTGACGCGTGTTGCCCGAACTGCAGTTTGAGAAACACTAAGAGCAAGGGAGGTAGCGAACTGCCGACCGCTCACGCCGCAGGTTCTAAGGAGTGCCAGCTGCACAGGCTGGAGGTAGAGCGATTGAGAAAGGGCCATAATGGGGAGTAATCCACGTTTCGCACATCTCAATTGCCACCACGCCACTGCAGTGTGCGACCAGCTGTCTCATGACGTGATGTCGGGTGCAATTGACATTATCTCTTTGAATGAACCATACGTGAGTGAAGGTAAGATTCGAGGGACTCCCAAACATTACACGCAGGTGAGCTCGGAGGGAAGTCGCTTTCGAGCCGCCCTCTGGGTTAGCCCGCGTATCTCATTCTGTGTGGTCCTACGGCTCCCGGATGTGGTAGCTGTCCGATGCGTTTTGTCCGGTCGGAGGGTGTTAGTAGTGACTTGTTACTGCGCACCATCCGAAGGCATCTCGCTTGTCCTCGATGAGTTGGAACGGCTGTTGAGACGTTCGCCAGGTGACCATGTCATCCTAGTTGGAGACTTCAACGCCAAGTCCAGCATTTGGGGACAACGACCCACAGACCCACGTGGTAGATCCTTGATCACCTTTGCTTCGAACGCAAATCTCGAAATCGTGAACGATCCGGATAGTCCTGCGACCTTCAAAGGCTCCAGAGGTGACGGCTGGATTGACATACTGTTGACCAGATACTGTGCCTCAAACATTGCCGAGTGGGAAATTTCCGATCTTGAGACACTCAGTGACCATCGACTCATGACGTGGACCTTTCAAGGCACTCCAGGCACTCGCCTTCCTCGTGTAGCTCGCCGCAGGTGGGCTCCGAAGAATTTGGAATGGGATGAGTTCCTCCACGATCTGCAGACCGCGGATCTGAGTCAATATAGCTTCGAAACCCCCGACGAAGGAGTCGAACACTTGATGTCGACCTTGGACGGGCTGTGTTACAAACATCAGAAGCGCATACCTACCTCACGTAAGGGAGCGTGTTGGTGGACAGATTTTCTGTCTAGCCAAAGATCTCAGTTGCGTGCGCTGAGGCGGCTGCACCAAAGAGCCACGTCGCCTCAGAGGGGGAGACTAGGTGATGTCTTCCGACGTAAACGAGAAAAGTACAAGAAGGCGATACTGCATACCAAACGCAGATCATTCCGAAGATTCATTTCTGAGGAATTGGTAACGGACAAGCTAGGTCAGGCAGTTGAGGTGGTGCGAGGCAAGTGGAGAAGAGAGGCACCAGTCCCACTGGTCCTCCCCTCTGGCGAGGAGGTCTCCACCTGGGAAGAAATCCAGGACGAACTTGCGAGATACCACTTCCTGTCGGCTGATGAAGCTTCCGTAGTCGCAAACATCAGGACTGGCGAACCAGACTGGTTCACGCTTGAGGAACTGGAGTTGTCAGTGAACTCACTGCCGAAAGGTAAGGCACCCGGCCACGACGGGATCAGTCTGGAAATCGTCCGCAAAGTCCTCCAGTACCACCCTCAGTGGTTACTGGCCTTGTACAATCATTGTCTCGAGACATCTAGTTTCCCGCGGACCTGGAAGCGGGCGATAGCGGTCTACTTCCCAAAACCGGGAAAGGATCGCAGCGACCCTGCCTCCTACCGCCCGATTTGTCTACTACCGGCCCTCGGGAAGGTTTTGGATAAGTTGTGCGCAACTAGACTGGCTCTCTTCCTAGAGACCAATGGGCTGCTAGACGCAAGACAGTACGGCTTTCGAAAGAATAGAAGCACTGTCGACGCGCTACGCAGTGTGTTTGACTACATCGCCGACTCCAAATGTACAGGTGCATTCACATGTCTCCTGACATTCGACATCAAGAGCGCCTTTAACAGCGTGCGCAGGGCGGACATCTTACGATGTCTCGCCGAGTTGGGAGTCGAACTGTCCTTGCTAAATTTGATTGACGATTACCTCTGGTGTCGCTCGATCATCCTCTTCGTCGGGGAACACTACTTTAACATGGGTGTACCCCAAGGCTCTTGCCTTGGACCGATCCTCTGGTTGGTAATCATCAACATCTTGTTGAGACGATCGCAAATAACGGAGGCATGGCTTATTCAGGCCTTTGCCGATGACGTTTTCGTGGCTGCACGAAGCATGGCTGTGTATCGCTTTCCAGTCATCCTGAATCCGGTTCTGAACCTGATTCAACAATGGGCAACTGAATTCTCACTCGAGTTCAGTTACGCTAAGTGCAACTACACGGTGGTTCCCGCGGTGGGCACGCTCAAATATGCTCCTTCCAGGCCGATTCGTATGAATGGGCACAGGATTAAATTCGAGCATCGCATTGTCTACCTGGGAGTGACCATCGACAAACATCTCAGTTGGATGCCACACCTGAACGCAGTTCAGGAACGAGCGTTCAACCTCTTACATAAAATGGATCGTCTCACCGCAGCTAACTGGGGGATCAAACCGCAACTCCGTAAGATGCTCTACCAACTTGTGGCGGAGCCGATTATCTTGTATGCGGCCTCCATCTGGTACACCGGTAGAGTAGCAGAAGCACAACGGTTACTTAGCGCACAGCGAGGTCTTCTCCTGTGTGTGACTAAGTGTTACAGCACGACTTCGACAAACGCTGTGCAAGTACTAGCAGGAGTTCTTCCTCTAGATCTACGAGCGCAGCTAAACAGGGACTTCACAGCCCTGGTCAGGTGGCACAGGGGCGTTGACGGTACCGGGCTAGACCCTGGGACAGTCGATCTCTGGCGCCCTTCCTATAGACGAGAAGACCTCGGTCGGATTCCTTGGACCACGGACCTCAATCCGCGGACCACGTGTTCGTATTACACGGATGGATCCAAGCAGCAGAACAACACCGTCGGGTGTGCGTTCACAGCTGTGGCCGAAGGACAGATCGTCTCGGAAAACCAGTTCCGTCTCACTGATGGCGCGGAAGTCTTTGCAGCTGAGGTCCATGGGATCAAAGCCGCGATAATGGACGCACGTCAGCGAGGTCTCGGTGAACTCGATATCTACTCAGATTCGAGATCGGCGCTTCAAGCCCTCAACTGCTTAGTGTCTCAACACAAGGCGGTTGCCGAGATCAAGGACTTGGTTCTTCATGGTGAAGTTCAGGTTCATATGCATTGGATCCGAGCTCATGTGGGTCACACTTACAACGAAAGGGCAGACGAGTTGGCAAAAGCCGCCACGACTCGACCTACAGTCGACGTGGAGGTGAAGGTCACTCGCCCTCAGGCGAAGAGGAAACTCCTAGCCCGCGCCATTCAATCTTGGCAACTTCGTTGGGACACACAGGAGAAAGGAGACAGGACGCATGAACTGTTCCCACGAGTCCGCCTTGGGCGACTGCACGGAGACTTCTACCTGAACCAAGTACTTACGGGACACGGAACCTTTGGCGACCATCAGTCTCGCTTCTTTCGGAAGGATCCAACATGTTTCTGCGGGCGTGGGATAAGCACACGGAGACACTGTCTCTATGACTGTCCCAACTATCAAAGCCTGCGGGAACGGTTCTTTCCCCGAGACTTTAACAATCGAACGCTTCTCGATCTGTGCGTGGACGGCTACAGTCGTAAGGGGGTTAGGGCAATTGTCAATGACCTCCTCATCCGCACGCTAGATCGGGACCTTGGTCGCCAGAGGTCGGGTCGCCGTACCAGAGCTCCTCGCGGGCAACCGCTTTTGAACGCAAATAGGCCAGTCCGCCGCACTCGCGACACTGGAGGTGGTGGTGCATGTAGTTCTGGTTCTCGATAAATTCGTGAACCAGCTAGGTAGTATAATTCTCTCCTTTGTTTAGTTTGTATTGTATATATGTAGCTTTAGTAGTGTATATATGTAAGTAGTGTATATATATGTGTAGTGCTATTATATGTAAGCCTAGACTGGACGATTTCTCTAGTCGTTGCGAGGAGTTTTCTCGGCCCTCGAGGTTCCAGTTACGAGCACCTAGTCCCTAGCCCTGTGTCCGGACGCAGCAGGTGCAACCTAAGGGTTGTTCGTAAGTCGTAACGTGCAGGGTCTGGGGACGTCAAACCCTAGAGCGAGCTCATGTCTATGTGGGCAGGAGGAACTTTCCCTGTCCTCCTAGGGTCTTGCTAGGGGCACCTCTCATCCGCGGCTAACCCACATAAATGTGTTCCCTGTTATAGTGGTTTCATCTTGTGGGGCCTGCCGTATAGCAAATTTGCATCCGTAGTCCCATGGCAATGGGTCACTGGTCTCGGCGCTCTTGTGGGCGTCGTCATCCTGGGGCTCGTCATGGTTCAATGGGTGCAAATCCCAGGTGTCCGTCTCGCCTCTGAGGTTTCTCAGTGGGCAGGGGAGCTGTCGTACTCGACCGCTTCATCAGACTTGGGAACGTGGCCAGCTTACGGGCTGGTCACTTCAGCCGTGTGTGACGTGAAGGTGGGGTGTGCGGATGGGAGCCCGGAGTAGTAGCCGCTTGCGGTTTGCGAATCTCGGACCCAGTCGATGCCCCTCACTGGATGTTGCCGCAAGGGCCTGACAGGGCCTAGAGACGGGATGGTGGTCTCCATCAATACCCCTTTTGAGTTATTAACAGGAGTAAAATTAAGGGATAAGGAGGATTTAAATATTAAACGAATTATTGATGAGGAACATGAAAACGCGTTCATGGAAGAAAGACTTAACAATAGAAATATTGCTAAACAAAACATTCTAAAAATCCAGGAAGAAAATAGTAAAAGTTTTAATCGTAAACGGAAAAAAGCAAGGTGTTATAAAATTGGTGATCTAGTTGCCATAAAAAGAACCCAATTTGGGGTCGGCATGAAATTACGAATTAAATATTTGGGTCCTTACAAAGTGATCAAAATCAAAAGCAATGACAGGTACAATGTCGAAAAAGTGGGCTTCCAAGAGGGTCCAAGAGTGACATCAACTGCAGCTGACTGCATGAAACCATGAGTTTCTACACCCTAAAATATGATGTTTTTCAAGTATTTCTTTTATATGTGTTTTTTTTGTTGTAGTTTATTTGTTTATGTATCGCCATATAGTGTTTTATGACTCCAAGTACATCCGTTTAACGTTATTTTTTTTACATTATTTTATGCAAGAAAAAAAAAACTGAACTGTGACTGAAAAAAAAACTTTTAATAGTTTATGAACACTTGGACTAGCACCAGACTTTTTATTATTATTATTAGTTTTTCAGTGATTTAATATGGAATTTTAGTGTGTGTTTTGTGATTCCACTATTTTTATGAAAGTCGTATGAAGTTTGATCTGGAGCTTATAGTTGGTATTAAGCTCTGTGAGGGCACAGATAGGTCAGGATGGACGAGATGTAGAGGTAATTTAGCCCCAGAAACCACAAGACTTCGACTGACAATGCATGTGCATAGTTTCAATAACTGGGCGAAGTTCATGCCCATCCCAGGAAAATATTTGCAAGCTAAGTGCAATATGGAAAAGTGTGAAAGCTCGAAGATTTTGCGAGAGAATGCCCTTGATCTGCGGTGCAGAGCAGATGGGTTTCCTGCACGCCCGTGTTTTTAACGGAACGAGATTTCCGTTTTAGAACTGTGTGAAAGGGATCGATTGATACCCATATTAACTTTAATATCAGTTATTTTGTCCTGTTTATTTTATAGTTTATTTAGCCTAGAATTGTGTATGTACCAGTTCTCTAACCAAGAACTATTTTTAATTAAATATTCACTCAGTGAAATATTGGAACTGTGATTTATTTCTAACACCCGTTTTTCGTCCGCCCCACTTCTACATATATGTTTTACTAATTTTTACAATTATTGTTACAACTTTATTTTATTATCTATGTGATTTATACTATGATCATAACTGTGACTGTTAGTAAGTCACATGTAGTTTGTATCTGATTGCACTACAAATCTTGCTAGGATATGGGTAATGGTAAATATCTTAGTATATATATCCCTTTTTTTTTTTTTTTTTAATGGAATAATGTATTATTGTTATTTTGTCATATTGATTTTATTTTCTTCTATGTGTATCTTTCTACTAATTTGTCATCTGAATAGCTTCCAGCCAGTCGGGTGTATTGTGAGTCGAATTCTTAGCTTTCAGCACGACTCATAACAGAAACTGGTTGGATGTTTTTGCTTTTTTGTTAAACTATACACCCCTGATGAAGTAGTTTAATGAAAAAGCCTTCTACTGCCTTTTTATCCATTTATCTTTCATTATTTTGGTAATCTGCCTTCTATTTCACTTCAAACTTCAACTGTTTTCAATAAGATGATTGTAAAAATACTGGTTTCATTGGTTTATTGTATGGTAATATATGAATTACTCTGGTTATATAATGTCCATTTATGCACATATTTCTTAGTAATTTGGTAATCTGCCTTCTATTTCTCTTCAAACTTCAACTGTTTTTAATAATATGAATGTAAATATACTGGTTTCATTGGTTCTTTTATTGGTATTGTCTGAATAACTTTGGATGTATTTATAAAAGTATTTATATATACATAAATACATATTATGTACAAAGATAAATAAACACAAACTAATTTTAATAATTTTACGCATTTCATAATTTATTTAATTATTATACATATGGAATTAAAACACAACATTATATTAAAAAGTTTAATTTTTAATTTTACATACATCTTAAAACATATGAAAATGCACAAAAATGTATTCACATAATATTACATCTACAGAGAAATGTCTTTAAAAAACATGGAAAATTATAAATAAAAAAATAATTGTAACAGAAACATGTATGGAAAATTAGTATTTCTCTACCAGTATTGTTTTTAAAATTACATTTTTTTTTTTTTTTTTTTTTTTTAAATTATTAACTCTTTCCGGCACGGGCAAAATCTATACTAAAATGAGAAATTATCGACTGACACCGGAATTTACAAATGAATTTTTTAAATATTTTGAATTCCTTAGTTTAAGCTTTTATTTTAAAAGCAAAATTTTACTAAAATATTACTGGTGCCGTTTGCAAGATTGGAATTAAAATTAGGTATCCCAGACCGGGCACAGTGTGCCGGAAAGGGTTAAGGAAATCCAAATGCATAAGATCGCAAAAATCACATCGAACATTTATCGTTAAAATAATCAGAATTGAATATGAAACTTGACTAAAAAATCTTGTACATCCAACAACATTTGGAAAATGTACAATGAAATGATACACTATATATATAAATAAGCTTCTAAACAGACGTTTGTAAAATATGAACACTTTAAAATAATAGAGATAGGAAGCCAGTAAAGTATGAAAGTCTTAAAAATATTGCAAAATGGGGATAATAAATGGCATTTAAATCTTCTAAATCCGTAGACTGGAATTTCGTTTCGTCAATATTGTTATCTGACGAAAACAACCATTTTGTCTGTCAACTTATAAGTTGGAACAACCCATCATGATAAATACATCTACCATGTCAGCACAATTTCGCAACAGCCAAATACTACTGTTATTGGGGAAAATATCACGACGGCTTCATTCAACCGTGGAGAAAGTAACCTGAGACTTTTTAAGGCTGTTCTCAACTGCTCTGCTCAACAAGCACAAAACGTTTTGACGCATTTACAAATTCATTTTTTAACGGAAAGATATGAAATTGGAAAGCCTGACTGTGGAAGCAATTTGGAATCAATCTCAATTCCCCCCCCCCTTTTTTTTATTAATAAATTATCTATTGAGTTATAAACGAATTCAATCACGTGACAAATATGTTTTTCATCTAAATTTGAGTGGTTTTACTTACTTCGTGGGAAAATTCGGTTCAAAACGCCCACTTTGACCCTATAAAAAATCTAATTAAATTTGAAAAAAAAAAAAAAAAAAAAAAAAAAGGAAACTGACTAACAAAACCTGCTAGTTTCCTGCATTTCCGAAAATAAATAAACTTATGTCATAAAGTTGCCCTTATTGATTTAAGAACAGCCTATAGAAATATTACAATGATTATGTTTTGAATAAGTGTAATTAACAATAAAAATGCTATTTAATTATTTGTTGAAGCGTAAATTAAATTATAGACGGTGCTGAAATAATAATTTTAAAATGAAATTAACTATACGAATATTAAAGTTTAAAAGTATGTTTTGGAAAAATTGAACGATTAAAATAATTATTGAGGCCATTATCACAAAATCAATATTTTAATTACTTTAGATAGAAGTTAGAAATTTTAAAATATTGAATTCTACAAATTTATGTTTATTAAATTAATGAGACAACGAAATAGTGAATTAACAACAAAAAAAAAAAAAAAAAAAAAAAAAAAAAAAAAAACTTTTGAAGTGTTTGATACAAATATGTTTTATTAAGAACTGTTTTTAAATTTAAAGTATAAAATTAGAAAATGTTACAAGTATTTTTTAGCAAAGAATAAAGTAACAAATAAAAAAGGTTACTTATCTGATAAATAAATTAACTCCTTGGAGACGAGCGACCCGCATACGTGCCGCAAAAAGTGATCATAATCCTTGTTTATCTAGTAAAATTTTACTGTAAAATTTGCCTTATTAATTCGGAGAATTTTCGCGATTTAACAAGTTCGCTGCCGGTAACTCCGCCCTCTGTGTTTCATGATTGAGAATTTCACGTTCTGGCCCGTGACTGGCAGCGAATGTGTTAATATAACACAAATTACTGTTTATAAAAATCGGCGACAAAGCATTAAACATTTCGTAAAAAGCTACCCCTCGCGAAGGTGTTAAGATTTTACTTTTCTTTTATTTCTACATGCTTTCATTTTATCTGGATAAAATTATGGGCAATTATTTATGGGATCTAATGTGTTTTCTAAATGGATTTAGATTTGTATTTTAATTTTTGTTTTGATAAAAAACTTTCAGTGCTCCATTAAATTACATCTCCAATTAAGCAATAGCTTCTAACTAATGATAAATTAGTAGCTGAACCTTTTTGCCGAAATTGCTTTTGCGGCAACACGTGACGTTCTATGTAGAGACAATTTTAGCATCCAATTTCCTTTTATAGCGCTGAATGGCCTTACATACTCCCAGGGAAAAAAATAAAAAAGCGTAAAAAACGTGGGACCTCAATGGAATACTGGATGAATATTTTAAATAAATCATTAATAACTTGTTAAATTATATGATAAATTATAGACAGGAAATAATCCATTATAATATAAAAGAAGGCGATAGTAATAAAGTAGCGTTTCACAACTTCGAATAAATTGTATCGTAAAGAAATTCACAATTTTGTATATTTAAAATTTGAGAAATTAAAGTCTGTAATTTGAACACAAAACAGATTTTATAAAGAAACGAACTGAGTAAAACGAATACTGTTATCAAAAAAGGAATATATTTAAGCTAGCACGCTTAGTGTCAAAATAATTTCGAAACATGGATGTAGTAAACATAGGCAATGCATAGGGATCGCACTTTCGTATTATAATTTCAGAATTTCTTTAGAAAACAAATCGTAATTTAGAGAGGTATCATCGCTTTATTAAGAATGACTATTAATAAGTAACTATTAATTCGAAAAAAATATTTTTCCAACCTCAATAGCTCGAAACTTCCAGAGACATTTTCATGAATATTTTTAAATGTAAAAACATGAAACTTGCTGTGATGACTCTTGAAGAGATGTATAAGAGGTCATATGATTTCATTTTTCGCTCGATACATTTGAATTTTTGATTACTAAACAATTATTTTCACAGTTCTACCATTTTTTTCCGTTTCCAGATCTTCCGCTTCACAAAATTCGGTTCAAAACGCCATCTTTGACAGCATTTTTTGTAATATTTTGTGCATTTGTCAAAAAATTGGCAAGCATGGCACATAATGCAGTTTCCAAATATGAGACTTTGCCAGTTTGATGCGTTTCAGAGCAAAAATGAATTAAAAAATAAATCAGAAAATAAGCAGCTTAGATTTGAATGAACTTTTAACATTTACTTACTTTTCTAATGCAAAATTTCAAGCTTAGTTATTAAAATGTAAAATTGTTTTGGAAAATTTTTTTGCAGCCCATAATTTAAACGCATTTAAATGTAACTAGATGGTACCCATCAAGATTTGACGATAAACATGTACAAATATTTATTAGTATAATGTTTGATTTTCTTTATTAGTTACCTCTAAATAAAATTTAGAAAACTTGATTTATTTGTATGTTATCTATCTGATTCCAATAGATTCAAAGCGTTTCATGGTTCTGTCAGACTAACCTACTCAAGAAATCATCTAAAAGAATTTTAAGCAGAATTTTAACAGAGCTTGCAGAAAGATAACTAAAATTAATTGAAAGATAACTAATATTAATTGGATTGTCCCTGTAATTGAACTATTCATCCGATTTTCACAAAATTAGAAATGACGACAAAATTATGTAATATTTATATATTTTTAATTTCAAACGATTTGGTTACGTAGTTTTTGCGTTGTTTTATGCGGACAGACGGAAATGTTTTTCGTTTTGATAGCCGCACGCAGACTAGCGATTATAAAATTGTAAGGCGATTGCTCTTTTTACCCATTCAAAAGATAAAATTCTAATGTAAGAATTTCATTGAGGGAAAGAAAATGCGTAACTCTAATTATTACTTTTTTTTCTTTTTCAAAAAGCTGCTTACGTACGCTAATTCTACTGTGAGATCGTTTTGGCAGTGAAAGCTTAGATTCAAAAAAAAAAAAAAAAAAAAAAAAAAAAAAAAAAAAAAAAAAAGGTGGACTCTCCGGAAATTTGTATAATTTTTCGGATGTAGTGTAAATACCGACTAGTTCTCCTTGAAAAGACTTTCATCAAGATAAATTCCACATGCCAGGGTCTTATCGGATCGATCTTAGGGAACAAAACCAACCCCTTATTCATGTTACATGGAACACATAAAATAATATTTAAGAGCAAATTATTTTTAACACGAAAAGAAAAAAAAAAAAGTTTTCGGTGAGTTGTTTGCATAACGAGGTTCGACTATATTGTTCTTGCTTATAAGAGGCGTTTTCTCTTATTATCAGAAACCGTTTGAGAAAATTTATACTATATGGAAAAAAAAAAAAAAAATGCATGTTTTCCGCATATTCTACTTTTAAAACAAAACAAATTGTGAAAAAAGTTCTTAAATTACTCGGGTGAATACAGGATTCCGTATATTTGCCAGAAAGTAACGATCTCGGTATGAAAAGGTTTAATTTAAAAAGTAACAAATATTTCAGATATTTTTTTTTCGTTCAACTAATAATGGTAATTTTACACCAAAGAAAAAGAAAAACGTTCTCTGCATTCCCAAACAAAGCTGAATATATGGACTATATTATATATTCAGCTTGGCTTCCAAAGATAAAAAAAAAAGACTTATCCTCACGCATAAATAAAACAGTTCTTCGAATGCTTTCTTTATTCTCTATAGTGGCCAGGACAATGGATAGTACACTCACGCCCGAAATCAGCCTCACCTCTTGAAAAAAAAATCATCCCAGACACTCTTTCAAAAGGCGCCACTTTACTCTTGTGGTAAGAGGTGATAAATTTTGCCCTCAGTGGGGAGAAATATGACCCCCTAACCTTCTGAGGGAAGGTTTCCAGAGATCAGTCACGCCGATCATATCATCACGTACAGCCAGCGGGGACCGGTTTTGCTCCTTCACAGCTGTTGAAGGGAAAAGGGGGGAGAGGTGGAGAAAATTGTTATCGAGGCAGGGAGGATTTACAGCCCCAGGGGGAATTTAAAACCCTGCTGCATGCATGCATGTGGTCAACAGACAAGGAGAGTTGAAAAAGAAGAGGCATCAATAATAATAATAATAAAAAGAGCTAAGCTGTAATTTTAACTTTGGTGGCCATAAGCTACGCTCCAAAGAGCAAAAAAAGGCGATTGATGTTTTACACTGTATTTCAAAGAGAAAAAAAAATGTGTAAAATTGGCTATTATAGCGGTACATTAAAGTTACTTGAGGATGTGCAATTCGAAGCTGGCTAATGACTCGTAGCTCAATCCAATAACATCTTATTGGTAGGCAACTGTTTATTATAGTATCTCTGATTTTCATAACATTTTATGGATGGTAAATTATCTGTAAAAACTCAAAATGTAACGAAATTCTTCAAAAGCGAAACTTGCTTTGCTTAAAAATAAAATATATTATAGGAGTAGAATTTTGGAAATTATTGCTGGGGCTCAGCTCGATATATAAATATTTTCCACACAAGTACGTGCATTTTTTACTCTTTTTAAAGGTTTTTTGCAAGTGCATTGCTCAACAAGCACGAAACTTTCTGACACAATGACGTACATATTTTTAAACGTAAAGGCATGGAATTGGAAATCCTGATTATGGAAGCAATTTGGAATTCTTAAATCAAAAAGGTACGAGAACAGTTCGATTCGAAATCGCCTTCCATAGTCAGGTTTTCCAATTTTATAACTTTCTGACTCTTTTTAATTTTCTAACTTTGTAAATGTATCAAAACACTTTGTGTTTGTTGAACGGAGCAGTGAAGAACGAATTACGGAAAAAAGCGCACGGAAAAAAGGGTCCCGGAAAAAAGCGTCCCCGGAAAAAAGCGCACCGGAAAAAAGCGTCCCTTTTTACAAATCACATATTTAAATAAGTCTGATAATAGTACACATGGTTAATCTTAGAATATAAACACTAGAATGAGACGGTTTTATGAAATTTAAATCTTTGCTCTATCGGGACTCAGATGGGCTGGGGTGTGAGGGGGGGCTTTAAAAGTTATCTCAAAACCTGTCATTGCTTTAATGAAAAAAAATTGTAAGGTACGAAGAACTAGATAATAAACTTTAGGTACTTAAATGATTTTTTTTAATTCAGTCTCCCTTGTTCTCCTGTGGAGTGGGGCGGGGGGAGGGGAGAGGGTATCTACAAACTTTGAAATATATCTCTTATATTTATTTTTTTAATATTATTTATAATTTGATTATTTTTATTATAAAATTACATATTAATATTTTATTATATTTTATATTACATTTATATATTTATATTTATATAATATATAACATAATATATAATAATAAATATATTAATTTAATATAATAATAATACAGAATAAAAAATTTATAATAAATAAGTAATAAATTAATAATACATAAATATAAATTAAATATAAAATAAAAAATAAATGTAATTAAATATTAAAAATTATACTTATTAAACTACTACTATACTTATTATACTTATTTATTACAAAAATTTATTTAAAAATGATAATATTTTATTAACTCATAGTAAATCAATAAAAATAAATGTATTAATAAATAAAATTGAATATTAAAAATCTAGTTTCATCAACAAGAATTAATTTTAAAAATGATAATATTTTATAAACTTATAGGACATAATAAAAATAAGTGTATAAATATATAAAATTAAATATTAAAAAATCTACACATTAACAAGAATTTATTTAAAAAATGATATTTTATCACCCGCCATTACTGATACTATCGTCATATACCTCCAGCAATCTCGCTACGTATCCCCAAGGGTACGCGTATCAAAGGTTGGGAACCGCTGTCCTACGAGAATGATATAAATGAGACATTTGTTGCCACTTTAGTTTTTATCATTTATTTATCCACAAGTTCAATATTTATTAATTCCATGTCACTTTTTTCTGATCATTTTTTGCGCTCTTGTTTTTCCAGTCACTTTTTTCCCTAAATTCTAAAAAACATTCCGAAAAAATGTTATCGTCTAAAGCAGGGATAGATTTGGAGTTTGTAGCCTCACCCCCCTCCCCGCCCCCACAGAAGAACAAGGGTGGCTGAATGAAAAATATATATATGAGTTGATTTTACTATGAGTTAATAAAATATTATCATTTTTAAATAAATTTTTGTTAATGAGTATAATATTTAATATTTAATATAATTTATTTGTACATTTTTTTATTTTTTTATTTAATTTTATATTTAATTTATAATTATGTATTATTTATTTATTATAAATTATTTATTATTAATTATTATTATTAATTATTATTATTATTATTATTATTAATCTATTAATTATATTATTAATTATTTACAATTAATATGTATTATATAAGTATAAATATATAATATAAAATGTAATAAAATATTAATATGTAATTTGATAATAATAATAATCATATAATATATAAATTAATTATGTATAATTTAAATTATAAATAATCAAATTATAAATAATATAAACAAATAATGTAAGAGTTTGAGTAAATTCAGAGTTTGTAGACAATCGCCCTCTCCCCCTCGCCCCCCCCCCCCCCCAACCACCACCACAGAAGACCAAGGGAGACTGAATTTAAAAAAATCATTTAAGTACCTGGTGTTTATTATCTTATTTTTCGTATCCTACAATTTTTTTTTTTTCATTGAGGCAATAACAGGTTTTGAGATAACTTTTAAAGCCCCCCCCCCCCCCTTATCTTTGCCCATCTCAGTCCCGAGAGAGCAAGGATGCTCAAATTTTATAAAACCGTCTCACTCTAGTGTTTATATTCTAAGATTAACCATGTGTACTATTATCAGACTTATTTAAATATGTGATTTGTAAAAAGGGACGCTTTTTTCCGGTGCACTTTTTTCCGGGGACGCTTTTTTTCGGGGACGCTTTTTTCCGGGGCGCTTTTTTCCGTGCGTTTTTTTCCGGTGCGGTTTTTTCCGCCTACCTTGAAGAACATCCTTAAAAAATGAATTTGCAAATGTGTCAAAACGTTTTGCGTTTGTTGAGCAGACCAGTTGAGAACAGCCTTTTTTACATGAAGATATAAAGGGTGTTTATAAAGTCCCGGGCCCATTTTGATGTTTAATAACTCATAAAATAATAAAGTTAGATTAAAATTAATAACATAAATGGTTAGATAGACTCAAAAAGTTTCATGACCCTTGTCATATTCAATTCTCTTGTCGCTGATGCTGATCTCACTGATCTTCTAGGATTGTGTAAAAATGTGTCAATGGCATGCTCAACATCAAAATCGCTTGTGCAGGGACGTCCGGAACGTTTCTTATCTGCGATATTTCCAATTTCTAGAAAATTCTTTTCCCGCCGCAAAATGCTGCTTTTGGATGGAGGATCTTTTTGGTAAATTTTTCTGCAATTTCTCTGAAATTGCACTATCGATTTTGTTTCTATCAATAACCATAAAATCTATGTTTTCTCTGAATTATATAATAATTATTATTATATAATAAAATATATAATAATAAAAATATATAAATATAAAATAAATATAGAATTAAAAATAAATGTATAAATAAATAAAATTAAATGTTGAAAATTACACTCATCTACAAAAGTTTATTTAAAGATTTATAATATTTTATTAAGTGATAGGAAATTAATAAAAATAAATGTATAAATAAATAAAATTAAATGTTAAAAATTATACTTATTAACAAGAATTTAGTTTTAAAATGATAATA
Organism: Maratus speculifer; assembly: GCA_964019185.1. NCBI lineage: Eukaryota > Metazoa > Arthropoda > Arachnida > Araneae > Salticidae > Maratus > Maratus speculifer. The sequence goes on from OZ025291.1 coordinate 218,929,220, forward strand.
TTTTATTATCCGCTATTACTGACATTATTGCCATGTACTCCCAGCAGATTCGCTATATATCCCCATATCCCCAAGGATACGCGTACCCTGGTTGGGAACCTCTGCCCTAAGAGAATGATACAAATCAGCCATTTGTTACCGCTTTAGTTTTTATCATTGATTTATGGATAAGTTCAATATTTATCACTTCTTTGACAGGCCTTGTCACTTTTTATATTTAGAAAACATCCTTATTTTTGAGGCTATGACAGGTTCCGAGATAACTTACAAAGACCCCTCTCTCTCTTCTGGAATAAGGTTAACAGTACGTATCAGACTTATTTAAATATATGATTTATAAGGTGCGCTTTTTTCCGGTGCCCTTTTTTTCCGGGTGCGCTTTTTTCCGGAGCGCTTTTTTCCGCCTACCGTTTTCTCTTGTGGTGTATGCATTCTCCTTAATATCCGCTCGAATAAAACATCACATACAAAAGTAGCATAGAACAAACACATCAAAAGTAAACATAACAATGCAATAGTTGCCAAAAACAAAAGAGAGAAAAATGCAAATAATATGCAGACGATATTTAGAAAAATACTGACATTTAGACTGGAAAATGAAATTATCTGAAATTAACCACACGCGCAGGCGATATTTACAAAAGTAAAGATATTCAAACATGAAAAGGAAAATAAAATATATGAGTTATTCCATCAATAAATGCCATAAGTTTGTTTATATCTTCATTATTTTATGAGTTATTAAACATCAAAATGGGTCCGGGACTTTAAAAACACCCTGCATATATTACAGCCAACGACTCATAGTTAATACAAATAAAACGCATATTTTTAACAGCCTTAATTATGAATTTAGTTTCGCATATTTGAAAATAAATAGTTGCAAAATTAATTGGCCAAACAGTTATTATTATTATTTTTTAAACTATGGAAGTTTCCAAAAAAAAAAAAAATAGGTAATACTACAATATGACACATAGGCGGTGAGTTGATATTTGACGATTTAATTACTTTAATCAAGCTATTTTTGTTTACTTATTTTATTTTTAATTAATGCATAGCTTATTTGTTAGACATTTATTTTGTTTCCGATTAAGAAGAAATCGATTTACTAATAATACATATTTTGGAAGGATTTTTAAGTACGACTTTCAATCATTTAATAGTCAATCATTTTCCTATTCATTATAAGATCAGTCTTTTTTCAAATAAATAAAATCGAAAGAAAATTACAGGGTAGCAGGAATTTTTCAGCCATTCTATTTTTTTTTTAAAGACCAAATGGAATGATCACGATTAAGATTATTTTTCTTTCAATAAAAATGCATCTTACGACCACACGCAGGTTAAAAAAATAATGGAATCAATAAGTAAAAAATTCGAATATTGATTTCACAACACTCCTAAACTCAAAAACCTGTTCGTTGACCACAATGATGTATGTATGTGCCGCGCCTACGAAATTATTTTAAAGCCATTTTGATCTGCAAACCATAAATTAGTAGTTCCTAAAACATCCTCTTTCACCACACTATTTTTTTTTTTCATTTTTACCAATAAGCTGTACGTCGGACGTTCCTCTCAGTCCGCACAACTTTGAAGAAAGTCCGTGGTAGTTATAGCTGCCACGCCACCACCGATATTACTAGGTGATATCGGTCACCCACTGTGAGGATTGTGTAAATGAACACTGACGCTGTCAATTAACTGAATTAACAGTTTATTTAGAATATATGTACACACTAAATACGCTATTTACAATTATAAACAATTACAACTCGGATATAGGTGATCCGGTTCAACTTTAAATTAAATACAGTAAAGGTTGGCTGTGTACTATTCAAATTACTTCTTTCACCTCACAAGCAATGCACGTTAGATTCACTTTATCGGAGATCAATCTCGAATCTCCCAACACAGGTATACTCGGCCTGCACTTCTCGGCCCAGAGCACTAAACACCAGGACGTCTGTGTCCCTTGCTCTCCAGAAACGCACTCCTTACGCTCTACAACACAGGGCACTCTCCAGGTACGTAACCCAGGTACCAACTGAACTAATCTGAGATCAGACTCGCTCTTCTCAAATCACTGCTTTCCCAATGTCAACCCCCTTTGGAGCTTATCCATTGGACACATTCCATATTCCTTTCTTGATTAGTAACATGTTCCTGGTCTGCGCATCATCCACATACCTCACTGACGGATGAACACGCCTCTCAGTAATCTTCTCTTTCTCCCAAAACCACCTGTACATCATTACCTGTCAATTCTCCCTTCAACAAAGAAAGAATGTCACCTTGAAAATTCTAGTACACAGCCATACAATACACAAAAGATCAAGATAGAGAAATAACGGAAATTCCAATCTGTAGCAGGTGTGGTCTCAGAACCTGACACTGTATAAAAATCGTACGCTGTACAAATTTTATTATTCGAACAATCATTTTTTTTTCAATTCAAACTGCTTGTTTTCTGATTTATTTTTCAATACGTTTTTGCTTTCAAACGCATCAAAATGACAAATTCTCTTATTTAGAAAGTAAAATAATATGCCGTGCTTATCGATTTTTTGATAAATGCTGAAAATATTGCAAAATAAATGTTGTTAAAGTGAGCGTTTTGTACCGAATTTTCCGAAGCGGGAGATCAGGGAACGGAAAAAAGGATCATACTGAAAAAATAACCATTTATAAATCAAATTCTGATGAACTGAGCGAATTATGAAATCGCACGGCATCGTATATACATTTCTTCAAAAATCACCTCAGCAAGTTTCACGTTCCTTCTTTTAAAAATGAGTCTGAAATTATATCAGAAATTTTCGAGCTGTTGAGAGTGGGAAAATATTTTTTCGAATACACCCATAACAATCAAAATGTCAAAACGAGCTCTCGCATTTTTAGTTTCCAAAGCTTCTTTATAAATTAGCATCATTATTTTATAATAAGGTGAGACCAGATTTCCTTTTTTAGAAAAAATGCTCACTTTGACAGCGTTTTACCCAGTTTTAAAATTGCGATACATTGATTGAAAATAGAAATTTAACCAGATATTTAGCTTGCACTGTAAATAAATAAATAAATAAATAAATAGATAAAAAGGACGATTTTACGGAAATCGTACTGGTATTCGGGACGCCAATACAATTTACTGATTTTTTTTTTTTTTTTTTTTTTTAATTTACGGAAATTTTTCGTAAAAAGACAGTAAATTGTACTGGCGTTGTGTTACAGTTCAAACTCAGCTTTTCTTTGGGAACAGATTTCCCTATTTTATTTTATTTTAATAATAATAATAATAATAGTAATAATAATAATAATTTTTTTCTTAATTTTTAAACCTAAATTCTTGATGAGACCCAACATTTATTGTAAGAGTTTTTTCCCATTGTTTGATGAAAGTGTCTGGATTTTCATGGAATCTGTATTACACTACTTAAAAATGTTTACTTTAAACAAATCGGGAGGAGAGAATTAATGACCACATACTATATATATTTTAGCCGTACATTATTTGACCCTTGACCATATAATACGCAAAATTGAAAGACTACAAAAAACTTACCTTTTTTTTTTTTTTTTTTTTTTTTTTTGGTAATAGGTTGGCTGGTTTAGATTCTGGGTTCAATAATAGTTCCACTTGTTTCATTTCTCTTATTTTCAATTACCTCGTGATATTTTGAATATATACACAAGATATTCAGTATATATATAAATAAGGAGATCAAGTTATTATAGCAAATAACTATTTAATAGCTCTCGGTTATGATATAGTTACATATTTACAGTTTAAAATTAAGGAGGATTTGGGGGGTCATTGTCGGACATAAGCCGAAGCATTCGGTTATCAATTTACAAAGCTCTCTATAGGGATAGCTTTCCCGTATAAAAAATCAATATCATTCTCTTATTATTTCAAAATGTTCCCAGGCTAGCTTGGGTAAAAGTTATAGTCAGCGATTACTTCTGTATGCATTGGGTCTCTACGTCATTCATATTCTGTGGGAGACTGCTGGGAGAATCTTGTTACTATGCATGGAGTGTTTTGAGAACCCAAAACCACATTCACATTCGGCCATTCGACTTGTGAACGACCTCGTTTCATGTCTAATCAAAAAAAAAAAAAAAAAAAAAAAAAAAAAGTTTAATTTTGGAAATAATAAAAAATTAAAATGCTGTGAAGCTATAACAATTTTTAAGCTTCTTTAAACTTACTTTCTAATATTTATTAATATAAATTTAAGGAAGCATTTTTTTTCTTTTTTTTACTTCGACTGTTTTCAAATAAGTAAAATTTCAAATAAACAAAATTTAATGCCAGTACGAACTCCCGAGACAAATTGCCCTAAAAATAAATAAATACAACGATAGGGATCGTGATCCCCCCCCCCCCCCCTCAGTAAAAATGCATCTTCTTGGCCACATATATTGAAATGGGCACCAGCAGAAAAAAAATCCAGAGAAGAGTAAAAATTTAAAACAAATTTGTCTGTAGCCTGCTGTCAATTTTCATAAAATGGAAAGTATAAACGTGATATAAGCTAGGCTAAGAATTTTTTGTCGGACCACCTCGTGGAAATTTTTTTTTTCTAAAAAGCAATACAGAAGAGTAAAAAAGAAATGAGATTTATTTAAAATGTAAAAGTTAACTGTATCGACTTTTTTCAAAATGAAATACTGAAACAGAATACTAACCTGGCGTGATTCTTTTAATTCAAATTATCAACATTTTTTATTAAATCCATAAACTAATTAATTAAAATTTTTCTCTTAACTTCTTGGGGACGAGCAACAAGTATACGTGCTGCAAAAAGGCTTAAGAATCCTTGTTTATCCCCCCAGTAAAATTTTTTCTTATTTAATCGGAGAATTTTCTCGATTTAATAAGGCACAAATTTCTGTTTTTTAAAACAGGTGACGCAATATTAAAAATTTCGTAAAAGGCTCCCGTCGTGAAGGGGTTAACAAACAAACAAACATCAACGACAAAAATCAAATTTTTTATTTTTAAAATTAAAAATATTTATTGCTGGATTATTATCATTATTATTACTTTATTTATGTATTTATTTATTTTACTTGGTATCATAGAAAGAAAGCATCAAGTTATACAAATTTAGGGTGGGATTTGAGAAATATGTATATTTTTAGTTCTTAAAAATCTTAATATAATTTACAACCATTTTTTTTTTTTTTTATTGCAGATGTAACATTATCAATTATCAATTTAAACCTATAATAATGTGTTTTCATAACTGGAAAAATAACTGAAACTGATTTTTTTTTTCTCTCTCACTTTTATTTGAAAATAAAGATTGATTCAGCAATTAATTTAGGAATAAGTTAGTTAGAGAGGCAGTTTTGAATCGACATTTTTTTTTTTCTAATAAATAAAATCAAAAGGAAATTATACGGTAGAAGTAATATCTCAAACAGCTGTTGGTTATTTTTGTCAAATGCAATGATAATGATCATGATTATTTCCCTTCGACGAAAAAAAAAAAAGAAAAAAAAGAAAAGAAAAGAAAAAGAAAAAGCATCCTATCAATGGCCACACACAGGTGCAGACAATAAATAAATCAAGAAAGTCGAATATTGATTTTATAACTCTGCTCAACATAAAAAAAACATGTTCTGTAACTATAATGATGTATGTATGTGCCTTCCCTACTGTTGTAGGTAAAGGAAAAAATAAAGAATAAAATAAAAAATGAAAAGATAAATATAAAGAGGGATCTGCCGGTAATGAAAAACACTAAAGCCTCGAAGGAACTGACATAAGACCGTCGTTAGATATTCATGAGAGATATCTTATATAGAGCCCCATGCTGGCGAACTGACATGGGATCAACTGCATACATATCACTATACAGGGTTTGCGTGCAGTAAAATTTTTATGAAGCAATAAAAGAGAAATATATATCCTCTTTTTATGGAGTATTTGCGTTTGGAAGAAATTTTCGTGGAAAAGTGATAAAAACGAGTATTTAAAATTTTACACATATTTCGTGTAACGTGTTGTACAATTGCTTAGAACAATAGCCGGAACATTTTTAAAATATTGAAATTGGTACTAAACAATTTTCTTTTTCTTTTTAACAGCATTGAAATAGTTATATTTTCGCTGTTTATTTTTTAGGATTAATTTGTTACCTATAAATATGTAATACTTAAATGTATAATGATGATTGTATTAAAACGAGAGCAATTGTCGGATTATTCCTAAAATGTTGAAATTTCTACGAAACAATTTTCCTTTACATTTTAAGAGCATTGAAATAGCTATGTTTTCGCTTTTTATTTTTTAAGATTACTTTATTACCTACTAGCAAAAGCCGTGCTTTGTTTGGATTCGCGAAGCATCATTTCATAAGATAAATATTTGAAAGGAACATTACTTTTTTATATTATTTTTGCGTCTTTATTAAGCAAAAACGTTATCTCATGTTTTGGCGCATTTAAATTTTGAAATGTAAATTCAGCCAAATAACTAAGAATTTCCTCGGAATTTTTTATTTATGATATAAGGCTGGTATAAATAAAAATATTTTCAAAGCAGAATTTTACAAAATATATACATATATATATATATATTTTTTAACTAAATGTTTTAAAGATGTTTTTACATTTTCCAATGGGCAGTAACTGTGTTCGTTCTGGCCAACAAGTGTTCTTTTTCTCGACATTTTTAAACTACTAATACATTTCAGATATTATTTATAAACATAGTTAATATATTTAATTTGGTTCAATTAAATTATTCTTCAATCAATTAAAATATTCTTAAATTATTCTTTAATCTTTCATTTCGAATACCAGACTTAAGAAACTTATCAAATTTAACTAAATATTCACTTTATATACCAAATATAAGAATCAATTTTACTTGTTTACGATTCTTTTTGTTGCCACTTTACCAAAGTAAATACCTAAATAAATAAATCATAATGTAATTCTTTTAAAATCCGTAAGTATAAACTGCTTAAATAATTTTGGCAGAATAATGAAAATATATTTTATTATTATATTAATCATGATTCTATCTATAATTACTAACCCCATGGTTTATTTTCCTTCTTAAAATAAAAAGATACGGGTTCAATTTTTTATTTGCAAACGATTTTGGCGGAATAATGAAAATATATTTTATTTAATTAATTAATCATGATTCTATCTATAATTACTAACTCTATGGTTTATTTTCCTTCTGAAAATAAAAAGATACGCGTTCAATTTTTTATTTGCAAAAATGCGTCCATAATAGAAAAACATGTAGAATAAATTAATTATTAAAATAATATTTTTTAAAGATTATTCTGTAAAAAAAAAAAAAATAACATTCTGCAAATCTACATATCATAATTTATTCTTATGTTTAATTTCAAGTCAAAATACTGAATAGATTTTTTATAAAGTGTACGACAAAATGTAACTTGAGTGGCCTAGTAGAGGATTCGCTTAGCTCATCCTAATAAATATGCAATACTTAAATACAGTCGAGCCTCTATATAACGAAATCCATCGTTCAGACAAAAAATTCGTTATATAGAAAAATTCGTTGAAAAGAGAACGGCAAAAATTTTTCATTTAATGTTTAAATTTTGAAACGGAATTGTTTTTGGGGTGTTTAAGTTTTTGAAATATTTAACGGAATTTTTTTTAGAATCTCAAACACTTTCGCCACTTCCTTTTTTTCCCAGTGTCTTATTGGTTATTTTCAAAATTATTACTTTATCAGAGAGAGTTATGTTTAAACTAGAAGCGATTTTATGCAAATTCAGTAAAAGATAACACCAGCAAAGATGACATTTAGTAACAATTCTTCATTAAAATGATCTCTCACAACAAAAAATGTTCCGAGTCGCCACAAACAACAAACATCCTCTCTAAACTCTAAAAGTAATGAGAGTCAATTTAGATAGATGAAAACCAGCTGAAAATCGATATTTTCTGTAATTCCCTCTGATCCGTTCCTTATTCCTGCCTTACTACAAACCAAGAAACAAACACCATTTTCAAGACAGTAATGGAATAGTTTTATCTTTTAGGATGTTTTGTGATAGTTGCAAATCGCCCCACTAGCAAGCAAATATTTCAATTTTTTACAAGAACGCATGCTCATCTTGGCTAAAACAAAGTCAAGTGTAACCATGCAAAAAGATGTTTTTCTTGGGGGGGGGGGGGGGAGTTGAATGTCTTTTTTTGGACATGAGGAATAAAGTAGTGGAATGTAGCTATGAAATATAAACCAGAAATAACGAAAAAAAAAAAAAAAAACATTCTACAAATAAGTTAAAGTGTTATCTAAACTTATGACCGAAAAAATTTTCGACTTATGACCGACATTTTCGAAAAAATTCGTTAAATGGAAATATATATTTCGCTATATGGAGGTTATTTTTAATGTAATCATGAAAAAAATTAACCGTTCGTATAAAAAATTCGTTAAATAGAGAAATTCGGTGTATGGAGTTTCGCTTTAGAGAGACCCGACTTTATATCATGGTGATTGTATTAAAATTAAACGTAAAAAAAAAGGCATGGCAATTTATGACCAATAAATATGGTAGTCAGCCGTAGTAGTCAGAATTTTTTATTGCATTCGAAAATATTGGGAAAAAGAACTCACCATTGGGTAAAAATACACCTTTTTCTTCTAACTTTCCATTTATCTGGAATTATTTTACCAGGATGTCATTATTATTACATAATGATGTAAGTGAAAATCACGATGACATTAATTTATCCGCAAATTTTGATAAGGCTAGAAATTTCATCACTTGTTTCATGAGAAAGAATACAATTGTACACAATACATAAAATAATAAGAATAAAAATAAAGAAATATTGTTATTTATTTCCAAGAAAACATTTACCCAGTATTGCATAATACTTTTTAATATTTGTATAGAAAATTAAACACAGACGCAAAAAGAACGATGTTTGTGATTAACAATTAATATACAACATTTCGATATTCATAATTCTTTCAGTATACAATTTATACAAATAATTATTTTTATATGCTATTTTAAAAAATTACATGCATTTTGACAGCATTTGATTCATTTTTTATTAACAAATGTTCATTTACAAGTTCAATCATATATTTTGAAATATTTTTTCTATTTTAGTGAGTTATTTAATGTAATATTTATGAATGGATTCGCAAGAGTATACAAGTGTACTACAGCATTATGCAGCTGCTATTATTATACATTTTGGATTATGTTTTCTTATCCTTCAGATAAGACAGAGAAAGGGGGAGGGAGCAATTAAGCATATGTATTATTATTTATTTATTTAAAAAAATCTACCACTAATGCATAAAATGATTATAAATGACTATTATTTTTTTTAATCTGAAGGGGCAACTTTATGATCTAAGTTTCGCATGAATCTGGCAGTCATAGTTTTTCAGAAGCTTGTAATTGGAAGAAATTTTAATTTATAAAATTTGTAATTGAAATTTTGCGCGGGAAGTTTAACATGTATACGAGAAGTTCGGTCATGTAATAACTTTTTCTCTATTAAGTTCGATCATGTAGCTCGAATAAATAAAAAAACTCTACCAGGGAAAACATGAAACGATTTCTTATAGCACTGGGCAATTAAACTAGTAGTTTATGAGACTAACACAAATGTGACTGTTGCTTTTATATGAGTCTTATTCGCACATTTTATGCATAAATAAAACACAACGCACGCGTCATGTTTTGTATAATATATGCTAATATTCATGTTTATGCTGATGGCATGGCTTACTTCAACTACATATATATTTGCTTTGCAAAGGATGTCAGGCAAACACACTAATGAGATGACATTACAAGGAAAACTGAAACTGATTCATAAAACTTGACTTCTGACTTATTTACTTTTTTTAGTACCATGTCGTAGTCAATAAATAGCGTGGGACGTTAAACAGTTTTTTGGATCGCTAATTATCTAGCTTTCAAATTCCGCTCGGTTACGTAAATCTATGGGGGTTGATGCATTCTTATATTCAAAATATCTGCTAAGGACATTAATATTTTTTTTCTTAAAAAAAAAAAAAAAAAAAAAACTCCGTCGAAAAAAAAAAAAAAATTAACTGGCGTTAAAATATCCAAATACTTATTTTTTTTTTTTTTTTAAATTACTATGAAAAGTAATTAAAGCTTTAGCAATTATATTTAACGTTTAGTAATTTTCCCTAAATTTTTACTAAATAAAAAAATTAATTCTTAAAATGTATCCAAGTACTTATTTTCTTACTTAATAATAATTATGAGAAGTAATTTAAGCTTTAGCGATTATTATTAATGTTTACATCTTTTAATACCTTAAGGACGAACGACACGTATACGTGCCGCAAAAAGGCTTATATTTAATAGGCGCATTTTCTCGATTCAATAAGGCACAAATATCTGTTTTTAAAAACCGGTGACAAAACATTGAAAATTTCATAAAAGGGTCCCGTCGCGAAGTGGGTTAATAAGCTTTTACTCATTTTCCCTACATTTTTACTAAATAAATTTTAATTCTTAAAAAGTATCCCAGTACTTATTTTCTTACTTAATAATAATTATGAAAAGTAATTTAAGCTTCAGCCATTATTATTTATGTTTACATCTTTTAACAAGCTTTTACTTATTTTCCCTATAGTTTTACTAAACAAAAAATTTTATTCTTAAAATGGATCCAAGGTACTTATTTTCTTATTTAATAATTACTATGAAAAATAATTTATGCTTTAGTCAATCTTATTAATGCTTACATCGTTTAATAAATTTTGCTTATTTTCCCTAAATTTTTACTAAATGAAAAATTTAATTCTTAAAACGCATCTAAGATAGAGTTATAATTTACTTCAAAAGGGCAGTTAAAACAGGCCCATTGTATTATGCTTCGATATTTCAATAAATAGTGAAGAAGCATTAACTCTCTCTCATTAGCGAAAACATGCTCATATAAAATAAAAGCTCTCTGTTATTATTGCTATTACAGAATTTTCTAGAAGGGATAAACCTACCTTCTGATGCCTAATGATTCCTATGCTGGAAAATCAACCTGCAAAGCAATTATACCTCTTTATTAAGCTAAATACTGCGAAGTATTTTTTTTTATATAAAAAATAAAAATTTATAAAAAATGGTGATGTTACGATCTTTTTATTATTTAATCCAATTTATAAAGAATATATTACAGAAACTTGTGTCAAGGTAAAGTGATATTTCGAAAAACAACTGAATAGAAAAATATAAATTGGAATATCGAAACCTCTTATAATAGTTCATATGAACTCAATAAAAGCAAGTTTTAGATTTCATTCTATTTAAATAAAATGAAATTCTATTCATACTCTTTTCGAGAGATCTAAGAATATAACAGTTATACATAATATTGAAAAGCCTTATTACTGAAGTTGAAAAAACAAAAACAAACGAATGTAGTGACTTGCAAAGCAAAGTGAGTAAAAAAGAAATTAAAATAACATCATTATATCGTTCAACAAACATTTCTTTGTTTGTTTTTAGCCATTCTGTGGCTTATACCAGTGTAAATAAATAGTTATAGTTTACCATTCTGTATAATGGCTATTTTATTATAATATTTATAGCATTATAGTCATATTTCAGGAGATATAATTTTAGGATTTTTTCCCCCTTATAAATAACATCTTAGTTTTTGGAAACGATTTGCAAAAGCTTCTCTAATCGCCGCTGGCAAGAAACTCTTTTTCTCGTGTTCCAGGAAAGTTCAAAAGGGAGAAATACGAGTAGAAAGCGGTTCCTATTCTGCCTATTAAACCTCCCCTCCCAACTTTTTTTTCTTTGCTTTCCCCAAATTTCTTTTTGTAGCTCCACCAAAAGGTTTTTTTCCCCCTCCTGCCCTCTCTTTCAAATATACCACCCCTCGTTCAACTCCTCCCCCACGGCAGTTCCTGTAATTTTCTACGGGGAGTGAAAAAAGGGGGTGTAAAGTAGTTTCAACCTCCCCCCCCCATCCCTTCAAAGAGCTTGTTCAATCTTGGGCAGCCATCTTTCTTTACAACTTATAGGGTTGCAGAAATTATTTCGCTTTCAACCCAGAATGTCTCTTTTCTCTTCGCCAAATCATAGCATGGGGAAGGTTAGAATTTTTTCAGTAATTTTATTTTTTCTCTATCATATATAAGTGGTTTTGTGAGATTTGTAGTTCCTTCAAAGAGAGTAGAAATGGAAAAATTACGATGTTCCACTTGTGTTTGAAAATGGAACAAAAAGATTAGCGAATTCTGCCAGAAAACGAGATTACTGAATGAAACATAGGAAACGTTGATTCAAAATCCTATTACGTTTATTGATGCCCTGGAATTCTCAGAAGTTATAAAGTGCTAGCGGTAACATTTTAAAATAATCTAGGAGAAGATGTTTATGAGTGATGCGTTTCATATTTCTCACGAAATTTCCTTTAAGAACTTTGGCATTTATTGAATTTGTCCTCTTCATTTACTTACGAAAGTATTATGCGAAAGATTTTGATATTACAAGCATTTTTATATAAAGAAAGAAGATAAGCTCAATATTTTTAAATAATCATTTTAACGGTACATTCCAATCCAAAATGCTTATTTTCTGATTTGTTATTAAATTCCCTTTGATCTCGAACGTATCAAACTGGCAAATTCTCTTATTTAGAAACTACATAATGTGCAGTGTTTGTCAATTTTAGATAAATACAGCAAATACTACAAAAATGCTGGCAAAGATGGCGTTTCGAACCGAAGGTTGCGAAGCGATAGATCTGGGAACCAAGGCCGTAGCTAGAAATGAACGATAGGGGTGGGGAGCTCAGATAATGTAGGGGGGGGGTCTCATAATTTTTTTTTCTCTCTCTCTAATGCAGAAAGATAAATTTGTGCATATTCACATTGTAGGTACAATGTTTCTCATTAAACTGTTGTAATAACTTCATTTTATGCTAAGAAAAGTATATGATGATGAAAATTTTGAGTGTATAACTGGAGCAAAATTAAACATCATGTTAGCTTCATATGTATAAATAGGATGAGGGAATGTTGAAACACTTATTTTAGATACGATTTAATAACTCTGCAAAACTGTAAAAGGGTCTCAAAACTAAATTAGATATTTGAACAGAATTTCATTTGAATTTTCAGAACATTTAGTGACCTTGGAACTTTTTACAGGCGGGGGGGGGGGGGGGGGGGGGCTAAGCCGCCCATAGCGCCCCCTTAGCTACGGCCCTCCTGGGAACTGAGAAAATAATTGTTTATAAATCAAATTCGAATGAATTGAGTGAAAAAGTAAATCACACGGCATCTTCCACGTCTCTTCAAAAACCACCTCAGCAAGCTTCGTGTTTTTACTTTTAAAAGTAAGCCTGAAATTTTATCAGAAAATTTTAAGGTGGAAAAATATTTTTTCAAATACACTTTAATGGGTCGTGATGTAATATTAATATTATAGTAATTTTATGAGCTTGCAATTAAACCACAAAATAAAAAAAAATATAAATAAGAAAAAGTTTGATTGTACGATTACATAACTATTTTTAAATGTATACGATAATATTCAATCATATATCTTGTAGATTATTCATAATTGTTAATGCATTCTTTAGTTTTTGAAAAAAATAGATATAAAAAATTTGTAAATCCAATAATCCAAAATATAAACAATTGATCTTATGCCAGTTTCAATGAATTTTATTCAAAAGAAGGGGAAAATGTTGCAAAAGGAGGATCATTGCGTTTATTTCTATAGTAATGAAATGCTTTTTAATATTAAAAACTTGCAATCAAAAACATGCAGTAAGATTGATCTGAATCGCAGCATGCTTATTATAATATTAGCCATAAACACGAGGATTGATCTAATTAGGTAGATTTTATTTTATTTTTTCCTTCCATAATTAGTTTGCAAGTAACTAGCAAAAGCTAATAAATTTGCAGGCGTTGAATTTTCATTTTTATAACTCCCTTTTATTTCATTCTCTTTTCAGTATTAAAGAATTAAGCCAAAAGAGCGATCAAGTTAAAAGTGTGGTCTGAATATTTTTTAACAGTTTGACAAAACGGAAACAATCGTCATAAATTTTGCGTCCTTTTTTCCCCTTGCTTCTAACTCAACATGGACTGTTGGCATATAGCTCTTCAAACTCTCAGCCTAGACAAACATAACTACTCTGAAGTTAAACTTTTTTCCTGGAACTTCCTTTTGTTACTCCCCACTTGCGGTTTAATGACAATACAAAACGGGGGAGATACAATGGTCAGGGAGATCACTATCTTAAACCCTACTGAAGGGAAAGATACCCCTCCTACACTTGCAGGGCCGTGCTTAGGACTTTGGCGGCCCTGGACGAAATATATTTTAGCGGCCCTTTTTTCTGAAATTTTTTAAACGGATATAAAATGTTATAAACTGTACAAAATGTATCACAAGAGTAAAACTAGTATGAGCTTTTTAACACAAAAAATTGAAAAAGAGAGATAAAAAAAAAAGAGATCATAAAAATTATTATTACCAAAAGAATCAAATTTCCCTTGCACATCAGTATTTATAATAATCTTTTTAGTTTACCATTTTTTCGCTTTTCATGATAAATTACAGTTCATTTTAATTTATAGGTTTGAACATCATAAATCGCACGTAATCTATACCTATATTATAAAGAGGCAATGTTTGTTTATATGTAAGGATTCATCTCTGGAACTACCGAACTGATTTCAAAAGAAATGCCACCAAAAGGATTGTGTTCTTCCCTGTTCAAACATAGGCTATATCTTATGTCGATGCCACTAACCCAGGGAGTACGGGTGCAAAAAAGTTCTACAAATGTACTGAAAAACATTCTAAAAACGTTCAAAATAGCGATTTTTAAGCTATCTTCGGAAATAGTGAACCGATTAAAAAAATAATAATGTCAAGATGATGGGACAGTCCTTAGTTCCAATATTGACTGTATTTTATGTTGGCGTCATTACCCCATAGGAGGCAAACATTTTTCTAAAGATGCAACTTTTGTCTTACTGAAGGACCTAGAAACATAAAGTTTGTCTTTTTAGTTATTTATAAATTATCTCAAAAAGCGTTTTCCAAAAATACGAAATTTAAAAGCGGTGAAAATGTGCGAAAAATATTCTAAATTGCAATTTTTTATACATCTCGGAAGTACGGACCGATTAAAAAAATAATGATGTCAAAATGATGGTGATAGTCCTTGCTCCAACATAGGCTATATCTTATGTAGGTGTCACTACCCTAAAAGGGGTGCAGGAGTAAAAAAAGTTCTAAAAAATGTGACTTTTGCGTTACTGACGGACCTAGAAACATAAATTTTGGGATGTTAATTACTTATAAAATATAAATGATTGCCAAGAACAGTTTCTAAAAAATATGAAATTTAAAGAGGGTAAAAATGCGCGAGATGCGGTATAAAAACTTTCTAAATTAAGTTTTTTAAGCAGTCTTGGGAAGTAACAAACCGATTTAAAAAATAATGATATCAAAATGATGGTGACAGTCCTTGCTTTAACAAACGCTATATCTTATGTCGATGTCGCAACCCCAAAAGGAATGCAGGAGCGAAAAAAATGCTCTAAAAATGCGATTTATGTGTTACTGAAGGGCCTAGAAACATGAAATTTAGCATGGTAGTTCCTTATAAGATATAAATGTGGTCTCTAAAAACAATTCCTAAAAAATTCGAAATTTTAAAAAAGGGGGAACTGAGTGAAAAGCGTTCTAAAAACGTTCTAAATGGCGATTTGTAAACGATCTCAACAAGCATCAAACCGATTCCAAAAGTAAATTGGTGGAGATAGAGCCTATTAAAAAATAACAAATATGAGCTATATTTTATGTTCGGGATGCTATCAACAGAGGGTTTCAGTAGCAAAAAGTATTCGAAATGTCTATTTTTTAAAATTGTAAAAAGGTCAAATAAATAAAATGTAATAAATTAATTCAAAAAGTATAAACCAAAGGTTATATTAGGTTTGTTTTATGTCAGGCTCAGTAGAGTGAAAAAGATTAAAGACTTCATGCTTGAATCTTGTACTAATTTTACCATTTTCTAAAGGAACAGTAAAAATGTTTTATACAGAAAAGATCTCAGAAAATTTCTTTTAATTATAATAACGATCAACAGCGCCTAGATATGTTTCATATATATTAATATTGAACTAGGATTAATGAAAGAATTATCATAATAGCTAAAAATATATGAATTTATATGTACTACTTTGAATTCTGACATTTTTGTTTTATAAATTTTCATTTTTTGAATTTGTATGCTAATTTTATGAATTAAAAAGTAATCATTTTTTGCACCTGCAAGAAGTTATGTCAGAAAACTGTGTCGTCACTTGTCACAAATTAAATAGCTCGGACAATCCCTTTGAGGGAAGTCCTAGTTAAAGATATATTTACAAGTTGATATTAAAATAGGAAGAAAACATTAAACCAAATAATACATGCGAAACACATTTAAAGACGAATTATATGGCATATTTAAAACAATATATTTAAAATGTTATATTTAAAATGATTTCGAAAAAGTCCCTTTTTTAATACTTTCCAATAAAGTTCAAAAATGTTTATGATTTCGATTTGCCTGTCCGTCTGTCAGCGCTCTAACTTCCATAAATAACTTGGATTGCCTTGAAAATTTTTGACGTTATTGACGTTTACCCTAACACGAACCTTATTTCAAATGAAAGTTCTAGCATGATTAGATTATTTACAGGGACAGTCAAAAGTTTACCGTTACGTTACGGCCTATGGGAAAAAATGATCTCAAATTAATTTTAAAGATGTTACACCCTGTCAAATATATTACAAATTATATGCATTTACGAAGTGCACTAAAATATGCTTTCTGTAAAATATGCGATGAAAAAAATAGCTGTTATTCATTTACAAGGCCACGCAAAAGAATTCCATTACATAGTGGTAAAGAGGGGAATTCTGTGCGACATATTTTAATTATATTAAATTATTTCATACATAATAAAATTGTTGTATGTCGCTGAGACTTAACATAAGTTATACGATATAATCATGTATAATACAAAGTGCACAGCATTTACAGGGACACACAAAAGATTTCGAAGAGTATATTCTTTCCTACGTATTGTATATGTATCCGATGCTGGCTGATGGATGGATAAAATGCATTTTAATTATGATATGTGCTCTTAAGTTTCTCTAAATCTGTGCATATTATATGTAGTGTATAAATGCTATAGTTGATATACGGGGCTATACCAAAGCGATCGCAAACGTTACTGAGTATGAGCGTAAATTACTTAAAGATGGTTTTTAAATAAGTTATGCAAAAACTTACATCGTCCAAACCGTTTAAACGCAAGACACATTCTGAAAGATCGTACTCTTAAGCCTCAAATGCTGCAATCTATTAAAAAAAAAATCTACAACAGTCTTGAAAATTTATAGCACTCTTTAAAAAAATGTCAAAAAAAGGTTGTTTTAATGAAAAACGTTTTTTACTCTTATTGCAATGCCTCACCGGGATGCAATTTTAGAGGTATCAACAAATCAAAAATATATGCTTAAAAGCTGAAACCTTCTTCTAATTGAAAATGTAATTGAAGGTAATGTAAAAAGGTTAAAAAGCCAGAATTTTAACCCTTTCTAACGTACCAGTAATGACAGAGACGATATCTCTTCTTCACTTAAAGAAACTAAGCGTCTGTGTTTTAATATAATCTTTTTAGAGCATCCCAATAGACCAGATTTAATCACCTACAAAAATTTTGATAGCTTCTGTCAGTAGAAATATTTTTTACAAAATTAAATTAGTAAAAATTTTGACGAAATCTGTAAAAAATTGAATGATTCGCCGCGGTTTCGCCCTTCTATAGCGCAGTTTTAGAGTTTCCAAGAAACCACACTTATACCCTTACAGATGAAATATTCTAATACATAGTGCAACTAGCTGTAAAGTGTATGAATTTTACGATAATTCTTTTAAAATACAATGGTGAAATCAAGTCACTTCGCGCTTAATGGAAACGATATTTCCTGCCTTAAAAGTAATTAAAGTCCGCAGTTTAACAAAATAAAACGTTAGATATGTATTTATTACAAAATGAAATATGGGATATTTTGACAAAATCGGTAAAAATCTGAGTGTTTTGTCGTGGTTTCACTCACTTTCGGTATGCAAAGACTCTAATAATCAAATTAAGCAGAAAATAAAATGTAAAGTAGCAGACACTTCCAATTCAATGTTTTCACTTAAAAATATAAATTTAGATAGAATGGAGTCTTAAGACATAAAATCCTACAAATTTGAGGTCAATTTAAAGGTCATTCATCACGGGCTTGAGTTGCATCTGACAAGTCAATTTAGATTCTTCATAAAAACTGATGAAATGTATAAATATCAACTTTTTTTGCGGCCCCAAATTTTGGCGGCCCTGGGCAAATGTCCGGCTCGCCCCCCCTTAAGCACGGCCCTGTACACTTGGATTGAAATGCAACTGGAAAGCTCGTTAACATCAGACGCGCCGCCTGCGAACTTGAAAGGCGCCGCCTGCCAACCGCAGAAAAACTTTGTGTGTGCACGCAGCCTGTTCTTCTGAGAAGCTTGGGATGGAATGAAAGAACAAGGCTGCATTTAGATTGCAATACTTTCAGTTCAACTATATTCTGGGAAGAGCCTTTTGTATAAGACCCATTCATGGTTTCTTCGTAATTGAATGGAGGGAAATTAACGAAAGAATCGGGAGATAAGCAATCCACCCTACTTGACGGAAAGATTTTTCTTTTGCCGGACATCAAAATCATCGTGTCGCTACAAACGAGCCGGCCGACACCGAACCGCAAGAAGTTGTCAGATTTGTTTTGGACTTTAGAATGATAGGAGGAGGTAGGCAGAAAAGACTCATATTTCCTTCCTCAAATTCAAATCGAAGAAATTTGAATGAACGCCGACTGCTATAAGCCAGAAATGGGTATTATTTCTTCTCTGTAGTTCTATAGTAGCAAGATACAAATAGGTGACCTATGCTAAATTCAATAATGGCTGGTTTACGGCTATACGTGCTTAATTCCGATAGCCATATCAAAGAAATTATAATAGATTACGTACTGAAATTGTTTGGTCGCATTTCGTCACAGCAAATTTAGTTTCGGCTATGAGTGAGCATGGAGTTAAAAAAAAAATATATATATATATATATATATATATTGAAAATAAATAGATATTGTTATTTATTTCCAATAAAACATTTACTCAGCACAGAATAATAATACTTTTTTAATATTTGCACAGAGTATTAAACACAGGCGTAAAAATAATGATGTTTGTGAATTGTTTAAGGCTGTTTTCAACTGCTCTGCTCAATAAGCGCAAAACGTTTTGACACATTTACAAACTCATTTTTTAACAGAAAGATATAAAATTGGGAGGGCTGACTATGGAAGCGATTTGGAATCTTATCTCAGCCTTCCATTTTGTGAACAATGAACAACCTTTTCTATTGAGTTAGAAAGTTTTTTGATCATGTGACAAGACCTTTTTCTCCCTTCGTAAACTGGTTATTCTTCTCGCTCGCGTAAAGTTGAACACTATTTTCTAAAAAGTAGTGTCTCTCACTTTAACACTGTTTTTAAAAAAATCTATTGTGTTTCTGAAAAAGAAAAAAAAAAGTTAATATAGCAGCTACTGTTCTGAAATCGAATATACAGGCATCTAAGACATTAGACTTCTATATTACACATCACAGTGCAAATATTTTATACACTCTAGTGACAGTAATTATTGAACCACCCGAATAGTACAATAAATGCGACTTCTCGTGGATTTGAAAAAAAAAAAAAGAATTGAGAGGCAAAATGCTTGAAATATACCTTTCTAATTTAAACATACGTCGGGATTCTTTTTTAAATACTATAAATATTAAAAAAAAAAAAAAGTAAAATTAAAAAAATAAAGGGAAAAAAAAAGAAAAATAAGTGATTATTTATAAACTAAAGTGAGAAAAATTATACTTGTATGCTTCTAACACTCTTTTTTTTCATTAAAGGAATAATACTATTGAAAAGATATGAAAAAAAAATTTAAGCAATGGAACAACAAGTTCAGTTTTTAATTAATAACCTAAACAAGATATAACTAAAAATCGTAAGTTAAAAATTGTAAAAGCACAAATCTGCAAAGTTTATGAAGTGCGAAAAAATTTAACTTTTTTTGTAGGCCAAATACAAAAGAAGAGAAAAAAGAAGACTATAATGAGATAAAAATATAATCTAGAAAAGAATATTAAAAACCATTCCATAAGTAATAATAATAATAATAATAATAATAATAAAAAAATTAGACGTTAAGGAACTTACGTAAAAGTGTCTTTCTTTTTCTTCCACATTTTATCAAAAATGAAAGAAGAATTTAAATATCTGTATGTGAGTCAACTTTAAAAACAAACAACATTCAAAAGAAAATAATGCAATCAAAAAAATAATAAAACACAATCAGAGGAAAGAATTTAATTGAAAATTCTAAAGCGTATATCAAAAATAAATGGGAAACTTTGAAAAGAAGAAAAATTAACAACAACAAATTGCAAAATGTGCTGTTGAAAAGTTCAAACCTGTTAAAGTAAATTATTGAAAAAATATTAAATTAAAGTAACCTCTTCAGCAAAAAGTTTCGAGTGCTAATTAAAAGGAAAAAAATTAAAAATTTCTTCTAAATATAATCTGAAAAATAAATTTATGGAAATTCAATGAATGGGGACGGGAGGTAGACATTTATAACTAAGAAAGAAGTAGAACTTTTTTTCTCTCTCTCTCCATATATCGAATAACTACAATAATAAATAAAGAACTGGCATCTAATAAAATTTAAATTAAATGAAAAGATTCGTTTGATAAAATGTAAATATTCCGGAAATTCAAACAAATAATTCTGAAAATGTAAAGTAATAAAATGCGATTTGTTATTTCTTTTTTTCTCTATGAACTTATTTGAAAAATTAGCACTGTATTTGTATGAAAAACACTATAATATTTGTTTTGAAGACCGATCTGTAAAAAGAAACAAAATATTTAGGAACTTAAAACATACATACATAAAAAAGCTAGGCTTTGCCCAAAGGGACAAATTTATGACACAAGTTTTAATTTTTGTTCGGGAACGCATGAAATTGAAGGTTTTGTTCAACAGCTACGTAATAAAAAAAAAGCCCCTACAATTTTTTTTCATATGCGATTTTTTAGAAAATACCGTCAACAGTGTTGAATTCATACACTTTTCTCCAGGAAGAATTTCTGGGGTTCCGGGACACGTATTTTACATTATGTACATTCACAAGATGACCAATAATGTCAATAATGCCCATCTGATTGGCTCAACGAATTTCGTCACTAGCGACAAATGTAGAAAGAGTTCAGGTACGCTATGGGAGAAATATGGTTTTAAAGATCTCATTTGCGATTTAATAGAATAATTAATAAGGATAGTAATTTAAAACTTTTCATACATAAAATTTTACGCAAATCGGAAAAAAAGCCTTATTTTAACTTGACCAGGAAGTAGGAAAACTATCAAAATATAACTATGATCTTAAATTGAATATTTAAATGGTGTTTTCTATATTTTTCTATATTTCTATATTATTATTTTCTATATTGAAAAAAAGGGTAATTATTTTTTGTCATGTGTGTAAAATATCATAAACTTTATTAATTCCCCTTATGGGTAATGAAAAAAATCTCTGAGTTTTATTGTGAATGATGAAATATCTCAGAATTAGATTTTTTTTTAAAAGAGTGCATGTGAATGGGGAATATTAAAAATAGGAGGAAACAGCTATAAACCTTAATCGTTTCTTCTATCTATAAGGACACCATGGCGCCCTGATGGACAGTGCTATAGCATGGTGCCATAGTAGGGGAAAAATAAGAGTCCGACCTCGGGAGGAGGCGTGAGGCTCGGAGGAGGGAGGAGGGCTCCTCCTCCTCAAACCTCCTCCTCAAGCCTCCTCCTCACTCCTCCTCCACAACCCTCCTCCTCCTAAACCCTCCTCCTCAATCCTCCTCATTCCTCAAGGTTGTCTTATAAGAGAAGGGGTTAAAAAGGGGGATTAAATTTTTTTCGTGAAATTTGAATATTTTATGCTATAAGAGAGGGGTAAAAGGGGGATAATTTTTTTAAGTACACTACAATACGAGCGGTTCTTTTGACTGTTGATTAAGAGATGAATGATTCATATTAAATTAAAAATAGTAATTAATTAAAAAGTAATTAAAAATAATAAGTGATAAATAATGAAGGGACTTAGAATTTTTCGAGCGGTATTTTTTAGTCAAGTGTAGTACGTAGTGGAATTTAAGAAGTGAATAACAGCAATTAACGATAATTAGTAATTAATAAAAAAGTAATTAAAAATATTGAGTAAAAATAATGAAGGTAATAATTAAAAATGATAATTAAAAATAATGAGTAAAAAATAATGAAGGGAATTTTTCGGTGAACTTTAGTTTAAGGATTTATTTTTTGATTTGAAGCGGAAATTTTGAGGAGATTGATTTTTTTTTTTTTTTTCACCGTGTTTTTAATAAGGGGTTAAGCGGATATTTTGGGGACACAGAATGTTTTTTTCTGTACTATTGTACGAGTAGTTTTTAATTTTAATGTGGTGACTTAAAAATTTTCAGTTTGGTGGAATTTAAGAGTTTATTTTTTGATTTTAAGCAGAAATTTTGGGGAGATTGATTTTTTTTTTTTTTTTTTTTTTTTTTTTTACCGTGTTTTAGATAATGGGTTAAGCGGGTATTTGGGGACATAGAATATTTTTTTTTCAGTACTATTGTACGAGTGGTTTTCAATTTTAATGTGGCGACTTAAAAATTTTCAGTTTGGTGTAATTTAAGAGTTTATTTTTTCGATTTTAAGTGGAAATTTGGGGAGATTGATTTTTTTTTTCCACTGTGTTCTTACATGATGAGTTAAGCGGGTATTTTGGGGGAAATTATTATTTTAGACTAATTATTCACGAAGGATATTTTGCAGATATAAATGTTTAATAGGGGGAGTTTAACTTTTTTGCAATGAGATTGACGTGCGCTCGTCGACCTAACCGTATGGAGTTTTTAATTTTCTTTGAATCATGTGTGCATACTGGCTTAGACTATCTTAGAAAGACTTCCACCACCTTTATCTCCACCAAGTCATAAATAACACATGCTGGTAATGGGAATTTGTGAATATTAACTTTAAACATTAATTTAATGAAGGAACTTTAAAATTATTTCGAGTACTATTTTTAGTTAACTATGTTATACACTTGATATTTTAGATTAGTTAAAAAATAACATTAAAATTTGAATGAGAAAATATGTTTCAAAATGGGATTTTACGTACGAACATTTATTTGCGCTCGTTGACCTAACCGTTCGGAATCTGTGATTTCCCTCGAATCATGTGTGAATAACTGTTAGATTTCTTTAGAAAGACCTGAATAAGCTTCAACCATCATAAATAACGCATGTCTGTAACGGGAATTTGAACTTAATTATTTTTAATATTCATTTTAATGAGGTGACTTCGAAAACAATTTGTAGAACTTTTGAGCGGTAATAATTTTTATTGGGAAACTTAAAAGAATCTTGTGATTTTTTGGGGTCTAATTTTTAATTGCTGAATTGCAATCTGTATTCGCCTTTCTCTCGTGTGATTGTGTAGATGTTGATGAAAACTATTTCTGTTCCAATTAATGAAATTTAATAATTAAAATAATAAAGTGTTCCTCACCAGACACCCCTTTTTCAAAATTCGTGCATATTTTTTAACATAACAATGTGTTTAATATAAGTAATTTTTGTGTGTCCTTTCTTTTCTGAAAGAGTAAGCGATTTTTAACAGAAATATCTTTTGACGTGTGTAATTTTTCGTTGGCAGAACAATTTTCAAATAAATAAATTTTAATATTAATAGAATTTTTGACTTTCCGAAGAAAAAAAGGAACTTATTTTTAATGTTTTAATACTTGTCGGTTAAAAAAATTAACCTATATTTATTATCGAAATGAATTCATCTACATTAATTTAAAAACATATAATATTTATAACCAGTAACGCAGAACTTTTTCAAACCCTGTTAATGAGATTTTATAACAAAAGTGTTATTATATAATTGAATTACTGTTTTTAAAATGTGTTGTATGTATGTGCGTGTTTTGAATGTATCTGTATGTTGTATGTATGTATGTATGTGTGTGTGTTGCATAGTGTGTGTGTGTCGTATGTATGTGTATGTTGTATGTATATGTATGTGTGTGTGTGTTGTATGTATGTGCATGTTGTATGTATGTGTGTGTATGTATGTATGTGTGTGTTGTATGTATGTGCATGTTGAATGTATGTGTATGTAATTTTTTTTTGCCGATAGGTGTGATCTTTAGCTGAAAGTGACCTAGGGTCAAAACTTTCACCCAGGAATCGCCATGAGGAGGCAGATCACATGATTCCCGTATTGCACACATTCACATACATTATTTCGAGCGATATTTTTAGCGAAACATAATATGCAATTGAAGTTTTAGAATAATTAAAAAATAACTTTAAAATTTAAATGAAAGAATGTTTCAAAATGGAATTTTACGTACTAACATTTAATCGCGCTCGTCGGTTTTTACTGTTTGGAGGTCTGTTAATTTTCCTTTAACCTTGGAAAACCTTGCGTCAATAAGGATATTTCAGAAAGACCCCCACTTTGGGTACTCTTTTAAACTAATATTTGTAATGAGATGTGTTCGCGCGCGTCGGCCTAACTGTTTGGAGTATCAACATAAAATCAGCAAATTAATACAAAATATTTCAAATAGAAAGAAAATGATTGATTAAAATCACCAAGTAAGAATAAAAATACTTCAAGCAATGAGAAAATAAATGTTTAAAATCAAAAATTTAACATTTAAAGGTTTTATCTTCAGATCTAAATAATTTGTGAAAAATGCTTTTAAATATTTTTAAAGCTGTATTGAAAATAATATTTTTCATACCTTAACATCAAAAAAAGTGTTAAATCCAAATCGATGAAGAGTTTAATAATTGTTTTCTCAAAGAGAGGATACTAAATTCGTTGCAATATATGTGTGTGTGTGTAAACATAAATGAATCATTCTTATCTGCTTATCTGATAGCGTTTTCCGAAAAGGGTTGAATCTCTGAATCATAACTGATAGGAACTGGGGTTGATGTGTTATCTTAATTAATCTTAATGAGTACTATATCTAATTAAAATTATTTGACTTG
Organism: Maratus speculifer; assembly: GCA_964019185.1. NCBI lineage: Eukaryota > Metazoa > Arthropoda > Arachnida > Araneae > Salticidae > Maratus > Maratus speculifer. The sequence goes on from OZ025291.1 coordinate 218,954,494, forward strand.
AAATAAAATAACGTCTGTTGAGCAATATCTTTTGAAAACTTAAGATTTAATTATTTAAATCAAATTAAAGGCTTTTTTTTATCTCATCGATTTATTTTAAATAAAACTAAAATATTTATATTTTTCTGTACTTTGTTAGCAAAATAAAGAGTGTATCACATTCATTTCGGCTTTAACTGTTTGAAAATTTAAATTAACCTATAATTAAAATGATTACATAAGGTTGAGTATGCGATCTTTTAAATGAAATCTAGTTAAAAACGGAACACGCATTCATATAAAACTTTAAATACTTATGATGTTGTGTATAATGCAATGTATGTATTAAATATTAAATGAAAAATATGAATTAACAATAAATGAAAGACATTAACATTAATAAAATATTAATTAAACATTGCATTGATTAAAAACTTAATGAAAAATATTAATTTGGGAATACGCATCCTTATAAAACTTTAAACATTTATGCTTTTGGGTATAATATTATGAATGTATTAAATATTAAATGAAAAATATGAATTAACAATAAATAAAAAATATTAATTAACATTAATAAAATATTAATTAAACATTGTGTTAATTAAAATATAGATTAAAAATTTAATGAAAAATATTAATTTCTCATGTAATTAAAATAACACTTTATAAATTAATGAATTAATAATAAATGAAACATGTTCATTCGAAACAACTTGAGAAATACTAATTTGTAATGAAATTAGAAAATACCAATTAATTAAATATTAATTAAAAATTAAATGAAAACTATTTATGAGAGACACATTGAAAAATATTCTCACCTTAAACTTTCATTCGCCAATCCTTAAATCCAACCTTCATCGTTGCTTACCTGTTAGGAAATGTCTGATAACAACAAATTCTTATCTTTAACGGTATTTCCCGAAGGCTGACTCACTAAATAAGTAACAATGACAAGTTCAAATCTGAAATTAAGAGTTTATTCATATTGAATATAATTAATATAATGTTTAATTAAAAAGGGACTTAATTTATTTAATACGTCATAATTAAGAATTTAATTAAATCCTAATATAATTTTTTTATCTAATTAATAGAATAAAAAAGAAATTCTTTTCAACATTTTCAAGAAACATCAAGTTATCGAATACTTAATAGATTATTTTTTTAATGAATGTGTAATTAACATTTTTAAAGGGTTTTTTTCTAATTAATTAGTGTTTAATTAAAATTTTCATAATTAAAATAAATATATAAAATAAAAAAGGAATTCTTTTCAAAATTTTCAAGAAACACCAAATTATTATTAAGCAATATTTCGAATAACTACAAACTTTAATCATGATGAGTCATCACTGTGAATGATCTTTTCTTCTCATATGTTATAAAAACAAGTTTAAGTACCTAAATTTATTGATATATTTCATTGTGTGTTGGATCCTTCTTTACTAATCTCGTTAAAATTATTCATTTACCAATGATTTAAATTTCACATTTTAAAGTCATTTATATAATATACTAACATTTGACTATTAAATATCAAATAATGGATATGCACTTTTTACACTCACATCTTACAATGTAATTAGTAACCAAATGTAATGATTTTTAAGCATGTCTTCTTAATTTTTTTACAATGAAAGACTATCACAGTTGAATATTTAGCTTTCTGTTTATAACTTTATCGAGAAATATATAATGCATACCACACGATTTCATTAAATGAATCACAATACATTTCAAACTTCTCATTTTCAATGTTTTATATATACTAGTGTTTATCAAATAGGTGTTTATTCTGAACAATCATTACTTAGTATATTGATGAAAAGTTTGTGTTGAACGGTTTTTAACTTAAATGGTGTGAGAGAAGGATATATTAGGACAGAAGTTATTAAATATAGAGTCTTTAAAGTTTATACCCGTGCAAGAATTGGCATTTTAAGAAACAAAGTTGTGTCACATTTGAAAGCATTCTTTATATTCGAAACGCACACGTGATCACGATCACATCACTGAAGAGCATAGAGAAGCTGTTTATGTTGTATATAATTTGAATTTTCATTAACACAATATTATAACCGAAGTTTTTCGACAGTTTGAAAAATTATGATGTTCAACGTCTGCACACGTTAACACAGAATAAGATTAGCTTATGCCCTTTCGATGATAAGCGTTATTTGCAGGTAAGATGTATTAACATAACAAAATTTTCTTGGTAATTTTACTCGCAGGTTTCGAAACCACTAACATCTGATCATACTTCTCATTTTTAACACGCGACACTAACCATTGGGCCATTAAAACCCGTAATTTAGTAACTAAAAATTAAGAAAGATCATCGAAAATGATTACTTCACACATGCAAAAATAATTTTTATTGTGACTTATCAGTTAAAAATCACGAAGAAAAGAAAAATATCACATATGTTTTGGATTACTTTGAGATTTTATGAGTCACTTCATCAGTTAAATAGACATAACCACTTCTTATGAATCACTACTTATGCTTAAATTTTGAAACACTTGCTTATATGAAATGTATTATATTTTAGTTTATCAGTGATAGTGCGATTACTTGTTAATAATTTTAATGTTATTAAAAAAATTTAAAAAAATCAAATGTGAATAATTAATTAAAAAAACACAAGTCACTATTAAAGGTTTGAACAAATTATTAAAATTATTTTACAAAACTTTTCAAATTATTTAAAAATGTTTCACTAATATTTAGTAATCGTCAAATTTTAATGTCGATAATCATTTATGTTAGTCAGGTTTTCTGTTTTAACTGTTAAGTTATCAGATTCCCCCTTCAAGTACATCTCATTGATAAGTTTTAATCAACCAATCAACTATTTATTTACCCCAGCAACCAGCTATTTGTTTACCCTAGTAACCAAAAAGCTTTTGTCGACACATGAACAAAATTTTGAAGATGCAAGACTCTTCATTTTCACTCGAAAAAACAATGACTTATGTAATAAATTTTTTCTTTACTTAAATGAAACCTTCACATGTGTATGGTAAAACTTGGAAAATTTCATTTAATGCACAAATTTAAAGTTAACAGACAAGGTCTTCACACATCTTTTAGTATTTTACTAACACTTTGCCAAATATCTTTAGAAAACAACAACAGAATTTTAAATAATTATTTTAATAAAAATTCTCTTTTGTAAGTGACATTATTAAACTAACTTGAAAAATTAACTTGGCAAAGCAAGTTTTCACTATTCCAACTAAGTAATATTCATAAGTTTTATATGATAAACAACCTGTTTGGTTATGTCCCAGCATGGCTTTATAAAATGTATCTAAAATAACCTTTAATATCAATGTTTAAAAATATGCGAATAATTCAGTTAGTCTTTTATAGATGATTATTTTCCCTTCTATTATTTAAAAGACATTTTAAAATAAAATTATTACTGATGCCAGTTTATCCCAGTGTTATGAAATGTGTATGCAAAACTTTTAATTCTAATTTTCACATTTTATTATTTCAAATTATTGTTTTCAAGTTGTACTAAAATTTGGAAAAAAATATTTAATTTTCATGCATAATTAAATTGAAATACTTTAATAATAAAGACACATTTAACATTGTATACTCACCTAATCCAACACTTTCACAAATACACGTCCGACTCGCTCCAAGGTTTAGGAAGAAATGAGAGATTCAAAGTCCTTATCAGAAAATGTTATCAGATAGTCTTATCTTAAGATAAGTGACGTCAGAGAACATATGTCATCAACTGGTCACGTGATGTATATCACATGACCAGTGCTTTGTTAATTAATCTTATTAATTAATTATTAAGTATTAAATTATTAATTATTAATTAATTAATTATTAAGTATTAAATTAAATTATTTAATATTATTAATTCTTTGTTATTAAAAAATAATAACTATTTTTAATAAGATTAATTAATAATATTAAATAATTTAATTTAATACTTAATTAATTAATTAATAATTAATAATTTAATACTTAATAATTAATTAATAAGATTAATTAACAAAGCACTGGTCATGTGATATACATCACGTGACCAGTTGATGACATATGTTCTCTGACGTCACTTATCTTAAGATAAGACTATCTGATAACATTTTCTGATAAGGACTTTGAATCTCTCATTTCTTCCTAAACCTTGGAGCGAGTCGGACGTGTATTTGTGAAAGTGTTGGATTAGGTGAGTATACAATGTTAAATGTGTCTTTATTATTAAAGTATTTCAATTTAATTATGCATGAAAATTAAATATTTTTTTCCAAATTTTAGTACAACTTGAAAACAATAATTTGAAATAATAAAATGTGAAAATTAGAATTAAAAGTTTTGCATACACATTTCATAACACTGGGATAAACTGGCATCAGTAATAATTTTATTTTAAAATGTCTTTTAAATAATAGAAGGGAAAATAATCATCTATAAAAGACTAACTGAATTATTCGCATATTTTTAAACATTGATATTAAAGGTTATTTTAGATACATTTTATAAAGCCATGCTGGGACATAACCAAACAGGTTGTTTATCATATAAAACTTATGAATATTACTTAGTTGGAATAGTGAAAACTTGCTTTGCCAAGTTAATTTTCAAGTTAGTTTAATAATGTCACTTACAAAAGAGAATTTTTATTAAAATAATTATTTAAAATTCTGTTGTTGTTTTCTAAAGATATTTGGCAAAGTGTTAGTAAAATACTAAAAGATGTGTGAAGACCTTGTCTGTTAACTTTAAATTTGTGCATTAAATGAAATTTTCCAAGTTTTACCATACACATGTGAAGGTTTCATTTAAGTAAAGAAAAAATTTATTACATAAGTCATTGTTTTTTCGAGTGAAAATGAAGAGTCTTGCATCTTCAAAATTTTGTTCATGTGTCGACAAAAGCTTTTTGGTTACTAGGGTAAACAAATAGCTGGTTGCTGGGGTAAATAAATAGTTGATTGGTTGATTAAAACTTATCAATGAGATGTACTTGAAGGGGGAATCTGATAACTTAACAGTTAAAACAGAAAACCTGACTAACATAAATGATTATCGACATTAAAATTTGACGATTACTAAATATTAGTGAAACATTTTTAAATAATTTGAAAAGTTTTGTAAAATAATTTTAATAATTTGTTCAAACCTTTAATAGTGACTTGTGTTTTTTTAATTAATTATTCACATTTGATTTTTTTAAATTTTTTAATAACATTAAAATTATTAACAAGTAATCGCACTATCACTGATAAACTAAAATATAATACATTTCATATAAGCAAGTGTTTCAAAATTTAAGCATAAGTAGTGATTCATAAGAAGTGGTTATGTCTATTTAACTGATGAAGTGACTCATAAAATCTCAAAGTAATCCAAAACATATGTGATATTTTTCTTTTCTTCGTGATTTTTAACTGATAAGTCACAATAAAAATTATTTTTGCATGTGTGAAGTAATCATTTTCGATGATCTTTCTTAATTTTTAGTTACTAAATTACGGGTTTTAATGGCCCAATGGTTAGTGTCGCGTGTTAAAAATGAGAAGTATGATCAGATGTTAGTGGTTTCGAAACCTGCGAGTAAAATTACCAAGAAAATTTTGTTATGTTAATACATCTTACCTGCAAATAACGCTTATCATCGAAAGGGCATAAGCTAATCTTATTCTGTGTTAACGTGTGCAGACGTTGAACATCATAATTTTTCAAACTGTCGAAAAACTTCGGTTATAATATTGTGTTAATGAAAATTCAAATTATATACAACATAAACAGCTTCTCTATGCTCTTCAGTGATGTGATCGTGATCACGTGTGCGTTTCAAATATAAAGAATGCTTTCAAATGTGACACAACTTTGTTTCTTAAAATGCCAATTCTTGCACGGGTATAAACTTTAAAGACTCTATATTTAATAACTTCTGTCCTAATATATCCTTCTCTCACACCATTTAAGTTAAAAACCGTTCAACACAAACTTTTCATCAATATACTAAGTAATGATTGTTCAGAATAAACACCTATTTGATAAACACTAGTATATATAAAACATTGAAAATGAGAAGTTTGAAATGTATTGTGATTCATTTAATGAAATCGTGTGGTATGCATTATATATTTCTCGATAAAGTTATAAACAGAAAGCTAAATATTCAACTGTGATAGTCTTTCATTGTAAAAAAATTAAGAAGACATGCTTAAAAATCATTACATTTGGTTACTAATTACATTGTAAGATGTGAGTGTAAAAAGTGCATATCCATTATTTGATATTTAATAGTCAAATGTTAGTATATTATATAAATGACTTTAAAATGTGAAATTTAAATCATTGGTAAATGAATAATTTTAACGAGATTAGTAAAGAAGGATCCAACACACAATGAAATATATCAATAAATTTAGGTACTTAAACTTGTTTTTATAACATATGAGAAGAAAAGATCATTCACAGTGATGACTCATCATGATTAAAGTTTGTAGTTATTCGAAATATTGCTTAATAATAATTTGGTGTTTCTTGAAAATTTTGAAAAGAATTCCTTTTTTATTTTATATATTTATTTTAATTATGAAAATTTTAATTAAACACTAATTAATTAGAAAAAAACCCTTTAAAAATGTTAATTACACATTCATTAAAAAAATAATCTATTAAGTATTCGATAACTTGATGTTTCTTGAAAATGTTGAAAAGAATTTCTTTTTTATTCTATTAATTAGATAAAAAAATTATATTAGGATTTAATTAAATTCTTAATTATGACGTATTAAATAAATTAAGTCCCTTTTTAATTAAACATTATATTAATTATATTCAATATGAATAAACTCTTAATTTCAGATTTGAACTTGTCATTGTTACTTATTTAGTGAGTCAGCCTTCGGGAAATACCGTTAAAGATAAGAATTTGTTGTTATCAGACATTTCCTAACAGGTAAGCAACGATGAAGGTTGGATTTAAGGATTGGCGAATGAAAGTTTAAGGTGAGAATATTTTTCAATGTGTCTCTCATAAATAGTTTTCATTTAATTTTTAATTAATATTTAATTAATTGGTATTTTCTAATTTCATTACAAATTAGTATTTCTCAAGTTGTTTCGAATGAACATGTTTCATTTATTATTAATTCATTAATTTATAAAGTGTTATTTTAATTACATGAGAAATTAATATTTTTCATTAAATTTTTAATCTATATTTTAATTAACACAATGTTTAATTAATATTTTATTAATGTTAATTAATATTTTTTATTTATTGTTAATTCATATTTTTCATTTAATATTTAATACATTCATAATATTATACCCAAAAGCATAAATGTTTAAAGTTTTATAAGAATGCGTATTCCCAAATTAATATTTTTCATTAAGTTTTTAATCAATGCAATGTTTAATTAATATTTTATTAATGTTAATGTCTTTCATTTATTGTTAATTCATATTTTTCATTTAATATTTAATACATACATTGCATTATACACAACATCATAAGTATTTAAAGTTTTATATGAATGCGTGTTCCGTTTTTAACTAGATTTCATTTAAAAGATCGCATACTCAACCTTATGTAATCATTTTAATTATAGGTTAATTTAAATTTTCAAACAGTTAAAGCCGAAATGAATGTGATACACTCTTTATTTTGCTAACAAAGTACAGAAAAATATAAATATTTTAGTTTTATTTAAAATAAATCGATGAGATAAAAAAAAGCCTTTAATTTGATTTAAATAATTAAATCTTAAGTTTTCAAAAGATATTGCTCAACAGACGTTATTTTATTTCAAGTCAAATAATTTTAATTAGATATAGTACTCATTAAGATTAATTAAGATAACACATCAACCCCAGTTCCTATCAGTTATGATTCAGAGATTCAACCCTTTTCGGAAAACGCTATCAGATAAGCAGATAAGAATGATTCATTTATGTTTACACACACACACATATATTGCAACGAATTTAGTATCCTCTCTTTGAGAAAACAATTATTAAACTCTTCATCGATTTGGATTTAACACTTTTTTTTATGTTAAGGTATGAAAAATATTATTTTCAATACAGCTTTAAAAATATTTAAAAGCATTTTTCACAAATTATTTAGATCTGAAGATAAAACCTTTAAATGTTAAATTTTTGATTTTAAACATTTATTTTCTCATTGCTTGAAGTATTTTTATTCTTACTTGGTGATTTTAATCAATCATTTTCTTACTATTTGAAATATTTTGTATTAATTTGCTGATTTTATGTTGATACTCCAAACAGTTAGGCCGACGCGCGCGAACACATCTCATTACAAATATTAGTTTAAAAGAGTACCCAAAGTGGGGGTCTTTCTGAAATATCCTTATTGACGCAAGGTTTTCCAAGGTTAAAGGAAAATTAACAGACCTCCAAACAGTAAAAACCGACGAGCGCGATTAAATGTTAGTACGTAAAATTCCATTTTGAAACATTCTTTCATTTAAATTTTAAAGTTATTTTTTAATTATTCTAAAACTTCAATTGCATATTATGTTTCGCTAAAAATATCGCTCGAAATAATGTATGTGAATGTGTGCAATACGGGAATCATGTGATCTGCCTCCTCATGGCGATTCCTGGGTGAAAGTTTTGACCCTAGGTCACTTTCAGCTAAAGATCACACCTATCGGCAAAAAAAAATTACATACACATACATTCAACATGCACATACATACAACACACACATACATACATACACACACATACATACAACATGCACATACATACAACACACACACACATACATATACATACAACATACACATACATACGACACACACACACTATGCAACACACACACATACATACATACATACAACATACAGATACATTCAAAACACGCACATACATACAACACATTTTAAAAACAGTAATTCAATTATATAATAACACTTTTGTTATAAAATCTCATTAACAGGGTTTGAAAAAGTTCTGCGTTACTGGTTATAAATATTATATGTTTTTAAATTAATGTAGATGAATTCATTTCGATAATAAATATAGGTTAATTTTTTTAACCGACAAGTATTAAAACATTAAAAATAAGTTCCTTTTTTTCTTCGGAAAGTCAAAAATTCTATTAATATTAAAATTTATTTATTTGAAAATTGTTCTGCCAACGAAAAATTACACACGTCAAAAGATATTTCTGTTAAAAATCGCTTACTCTTTCAGAAAAGAAAGGACACACAAAAATTACTTATATTAAACACATTGTTATGTTAAAAAATATGCACGAATTTTGAAAAAGGGGTGTCTGGTGAGGAACACTTTATTATTTTAATTATTAAATTTCATTAATTGGAACAGAAATAGTTTTCATCAACATCTACACAATCACACGAAAGAAAGGCGAATACAGATTGCAATTCAGCAATTAAAAATTAGACCCCAAAAAATCACAAGATTCTTTTAAGTTTCCCAATAAAAATTATTACCGCTCAAAAGTTCTACAAATTGTTTTCGAAGTCACCTCATTAAAATGAATATTAAAAATAATTAAGTTCAAATTCCCGTTACAGACATGCGTTATTTATGATGGTTGAAGCTTATTCAGGTCTTTCTAAAGAAATCTAACAGTTATTCACACATGATTCGAGGGAAATCACAGATTCCGAACGGTTAGGTCAACGAGCGCAAATAAATGTTCGTACGTAAAATCCCATTTTGAAACATATTTTCTCATTCAAATTTTAATGTTATTTTTTAACTAATCTAAAATATCAAGTGTATAACATAGTTAACTAAAAATAGTACTCGAAATAATTTTAAAGTTCCTTCATTAAATTAATGTTTAAAGTTAATATTCACAAATTCCCATTACCAGCATGTGTTATTTATGACTTGGTGGAGATAAAGGTGGTGGAAGTCTTTCTAAGATAGTCTAAGCCAGTATGCACACATGATTCAAAGAAAATTAAAAACTCCATACGGTTAGGTCGACGAGCGCACGTCAATCTCATTGCAAAAAAGTTAAACTCCCCCTATTAAACATTTATATCTGCAAAATATCCTTCGTGAATGATTAGTCTAAAATAATAATTTCCCCCAAAATACCCGCTTAACTCATCATGTAAGAACACAGTGGAAAAAAAAAAAAATCAATCTCCCCAAATTTCCACTTAAAATCGAAAAAATAAACTCTTAAATTACACCAAACTGAAAATTTTTAAGTCGCCACATTAAAATTGAAAACCACTCGTACAATAGTACTGAAAAAAAAACATTCTATGTCCCCAAATACCCGCTTAACCCATTATCTAAAACACAGTAAAAAAAAAAAAAAAAAAAAAAAAAAAATCAATCTCTCCAAAATTTCTGCTTAAAATCAAAAAATAAACTCTTAAATTCCACCAAACTGAAAATTTTTAAGTCACCACATTAAAATTAAAAACTACTCGTACAATAGTACAGAAAAAAAACATTCTGTGTCCCCAAAATATCCGCTTAACCCCTTATTAAAAACACGGTGAAAAAAAAAAAAAAAAAAAATCAATCTCCTCAAAATTTCCGCTTCAAATCAAAAAATAAATCCTTAAACTAAAGTTCACCGAAAAATTCCCTTCATTATTTTTTACTCATTATTTTTAATTATCATTTTTAATTATTACCTTCATTATTTTTACTCAATATTTTTAATTACTTTTTTATTAATTACTAATTATCGTTAATTGCTGTTATTCACTTCTTAAATTCCACTACGTACTACACTTGACTAAAAAATACCGCTCGAAAAATTCTAAGTCCCTTCATTATTTATCACTTATTATTTTTAATTACTTTTTAATTAATTACTATTTTTAATTTAATATGAATCATTCATCTCTTAATCAACAGTCAAAAGAACCGCTCGTATTGTAGTGTACTTAAAAAAATTATCCCCCTTTTACCCCTCTCTTATAGCATAAAATATTCAAATTTCACGAAAAAAATTTAATCCCCCTTTTTAACCCCTTCTCTTATAAGACAACCTTGAGGAATGAGGAGGATTGAGGAGGAGGGTTTAGGAGGAGGAGGGCTGTGGAGGAGGAGTGAGGAGGAGGCTTGAGGAGGAGGTTTGAGGAGGAGGAGCCCTCCTCCCTCCTCCGAGCCTCACGCCTCCTCCCGAGGTCGGACTCTCATTTTCCCCCTACTTGCCATATAAAAAAAATGAAAAAAAAAAGCTTAAATCTACGAATTTTGCGCATTTAATAAAAAAAAGCAAGATATTTCTCTGAGAAAATAATGAAAATAGCAAAATGAAAGAACAACTGGTAAAATATTTGAATTTAAACAGTTTAAAATTCTACCTGTGTGGAAAAAAGTAATTTCACAACTCTAATTAAAAACAGCGGACACGATTCATTTAAATTTAATTACCTAAAATTTATACCCCGTATAGATATAAAATATTTCCATAAAATGTAATGACACCAAAAAGATCTCTGATACATTAATGATTTATTTCATTTGTAGTCCTTGATGTAAATAACCAATTAAATAAATCAAGTAAGGAATAAAGCTATTGAAATTTAGACTGAAAATCCTCTCCTACTATACATTTTCCTGCAAATTATTCTCCTGCGTATTTTCTCCAAAAACACCCTTTCAAGATCCCCATTCAATTAATCTGTTTGTCTACAAAACAGCACGTGATGAAATGAATAAATTGTCGCACAATGAAATCAGAGCTTCGAACAATGTCTCTGGTAAGAAACTTTGTAATTGGAACTCATTCGCCGACTCTGATTATTGAAAAGAAAAACAAGGGAATAGAGGCCGAAACACCTTACAAACATTTCTAATGATGATTCTTTCACCATTTCTTCAGATTAATCAAATTAATGCTCGAGGGAGAACCGCATCCTTCGCTTTTCAACATATATACCAGGAAAATAAAAATATTTCTTGCAAGGAAATGGCGTTTTGCGTGGAAAATTAGATTCTGCCTGTTCGATTAGAAACAATTCTTTTTGATGCCACAAATTTCTCCTTTGAAATTGTTCTATGGGGCATGATTTTCTGGAATATTAATAAAGTCAGAATAAATGCCGTTCGCTCCTTTTGATTCGAAATGTCTGCAATTCAATGTTATATATCAAAGGGAATGTCAACAAAAGATGATATCAATTTGAAGAATAGGTAAATAGAAGAGATTGAAGTTGTAGTTAAAAGAAAACAAACAAAATCTATTGTAAATTTTGCATTTCTCATTATTTTTTTTTTCTGATTTATCTTTTGTTTACCATTATTAAAATTATTTGTCTGTGAAACTTGGAGCACAGCATAATCATTTAAATAAATAAATATATATGTATATTTTTTTTCACTTTACTCATAGTTTATTGCAGTGTAAATCAATACAACGAACAGTATATAAATAATCAATCTACCTAGATTTTTAAAAAAAAGTAAAAGAAGAAGACAAAGAAATCTATTGTAAATGTTCTCCAGGCTTGCTTATATTTTTTTGGTTTATTTTCTTTCTATTTCTGTTTATTGTGTATTTTTAAAATTCTCTATTCATGTTGCAATTATTTCGTATCTATAATTGAAAAGAGTGGGCACGATTCATTTAAGTTTAATTACTTGAAACATATATTCCATATAGATATAAAATATTCCCATACAATGTAGTGACACCAAAAGATATTTGATACTTCAATGATTTATTTCATTAGTAGCCCCTGAAGTAACAGCCAATTAAACAGATCAAATAAGGAATAAAGCTATTGAAATTTAAACTGAAAATCACCTCCTGCTATATACATTTTCCTCTAAAATATTCTCCTGCGTATTTTCTCCAAATATAACCTTTCAAGATCTTCCCTCAATTAATCTCTTTGTCTACAAAACAGCACGTGATGAAATGAATAAATTGTCGCACAATGAAATCTGAGCTTCGAACAATGACTCTGGTAAGAAACTTTGTAATTGGAACTGATTTGCCGACACTCTGATTATATTCAAAAGAAAAACAACTAGATAGAGGCCGAAACACCTTACAAACATTTCTAATGATGATTCTTTCAACTTTGTCACATATTAATCAAATTAATGCTCGAGGGAGAACCGCATCCTTCGCTTTTCAACATATATATCAGGAAAATAAAAATATTTCTTGCAAGGAAATGCCGTTTTGCGTGGAAAATTAGATTCTGCCTGTTCGATTGGAAACAATTCTTTTTGATGCCACAAATTTCTCCTTTGAAATTGTTCTATGGGGCATGATTTTCTGGAATATTAATAAAGTCAGAATAAATGCCGTTCGCTCCTTTTGATTCGAAATGTCTGCAATTCAATGTTATATATCAAAGGGAATGTCAACAAAAGATGATATCAATTTGAAGAATTGGTAAATAGAAGAGATTGAAGTTGTAGTTAAAAGAAAACAAACAAAATCTATTGTAAATTTTGCATTTCTCATTATTTTTTTTTTTTCTGATTTATCTTTTGTTTACCATTATTAAAATTATTTGTCTGTGAAACTTGGAGCACAGCATAATCATTTAAATAAATAAATATATATGTATATTTTTTTTCACTTTACTCATAGTTTATTGCAGTGTAAATCAATACAACGAACAGTATATAAATAATCAATCTACCTAGATTTTAAAAAAAAAGTAAAAGAAGAAGACAAAGAAATCTATTGTAAATGTTCTCCAGGCTTGCTTATATTTTTTTGGTTTATTTTCTTTCTATTTCTGTTTATTGTGTATTTTTAAAATTCTCTATTCATGTTGCAATTATTTCGTATCTATAATTGAAAAGAGTGGGCACGATTCATTTAAGTTTAATTACTTGAAACATATACTCCATATATATATAAAATATTCCCATATAATGTAGTCACACCAAAAGATATTTGATACTTCAATAATTTATTTCATTAGTAGCCCCTGAAGTAACAGCCAATTAAACAGATCAAATAAGGAATAAAGCTATTGAAATTTAAACTGAAAATCACCTCCTGCTATATACATTTTCCTCTAAAATATTCTCCTGCGTATTTTCTCTAAATATAACCTTTCAAGATCTTCCCTCAATTAATCTCTTTGTCTACAAAACAGCACGTGATGAAATGAATAAATTGTCGCACAATGAAATCAGAGCTTTGAACAATGTCTCTGGTAAGAAACTTTGTAATTGGAACTGATTTGCCGACACTCTGATTATATTCAAAAGAAAAACAAGGAGATAGAGGCCGAAACACCTTACAAACATTTCTAATGATGATTCTTTCAACTTTGTCACATATTAATCAAATTAATGCTCGAGGGAGAACCGCATCCCTCGCTTTTCAACAAATATATCAGGAAAATAAAAATATTTCTTGCAAGGAAATGGCGTTTTGCGTGGAAAATTACATTCTGCCTGTCTGATTGGAAACAATTCTTCTTGAAGCCATATATTTTGCTTTTTGAAATTATTCTATGGGGTGTGATTTTCTGGAATATTAATAAGGTCGGAATAAATGTCGTTCGCTCCTTTTGATTTGAAAATTCTGCAATTTCAATTTTATATCAAAGGAAATGTCAACAAAAGATGGCATCGATTTGAAAAGCTGGTAAATAGAAGAAACTGAAATTACAGTAAAACCTCCATAACGGACACTCCCGAATAGCGGACACCTCTATTTAACGGACAGTTTTTCAATCCCCACTCCCAAAACCTTAATTTTTATATGTTTAACCTTTGAATAACTGACATTCCGAATAGCGGACACTTATTTTGACGATAAAGAATGAGAATTTTATTTTTAATGTGAAAAATAAAGTAAAAAATCTCTAAATTTATCGGGACAATGTGTCATAATTTTTCTGATCACTGATAAATTTAGGGATAGACTGGGAAAAATTCCCTTCCCGTGCCCTGTATTGAATTCAAGGTGTGAGTTGGGAGAGAATGCCCCTTCCAGAGCATTGGAATGCCTCCTTCCTCGAAGAAAATTTGAGATTTTATACTTTTAAGAAGTGGCAAAATATGGTGAGCAGTTATACAACTTTTTTTAAAAGATAAAGGTTATTCAAAAGAATTAAAACTACTGATTTCACACCTTGACTAGAACTTGACACTGAAAATCAAATTATATGTAATCGCAAGCAAAATTAAAAGGTGTGCACAATTTAATTTCAGTTTCATTGCTTAAAAAATTTTAATATCTGATTAATTATATAATAGTCGGTGGTATATTTTTACGGACATATATTTAGGACATATACGAGTCAAATAAGGAAAAATACGCAATTCTTATCAATTTTTGAATCACCGAGGTTTTCCCAATAGCGGACACCTCTGAATAGAGGACAGTTTCAGCACTCCCGAGCTGTCCGTTATTTAGAGGTTTTACTGTATATAGTTAATAGCAAACAAATGAAATCCATTTGTAAATTTTACATTTCTCAATACTTTTTCTTTCTTTTCCGGATTTATTTTTGTTTAACATTATTAAAATTATTTATCTATGAAACTTGAAGCACAGCATTATAGTTTAAATATATATTTTCCCACTCTACTCATAGTTTGTTCCAGTGTAAATCAATATACAGAACAGTATAGAAATAATCAATCCACATAGATTAAAATAATAAAAAAAAAGAAGAAAAAGAAGAAAAAGAAATCTGTAGTAAATGTTCGCTAGGCTTTCTTAACCTTCTTTAGTTTATTTCCTTTCTATTTTTGTTGATTATGTATTTTTAAAATTCTGTATTCATCTTGCAATTATTTCGTATCTCTAAATGAAAAGAGTGGGCACGATTCATTTAAGTAGAATTACTTGAAACTTATATTTCATATGAATATAAAATATTCCCATACAATGTAGTGACACCAAAAGATATTTGATACTTCAATGATTTATTTCATTAGAAGTCCTTGAAGTAACAGCCAATTAAACAGATCAAGTAAGGAATAAAGAAGCTATTGAAATTTAGACTGAAAATCACCTCTTGCTTTACATTTTCCTTCAAATTATTCTCCTGCGTATTTTCTCCAAAAATTACCCTTTCAAGATCTCCACTCAATTAATCACTTTGTCTACAAAACAGCACGTGATGAAATGAATAAATTGTCGCGCAATGAAATCAGGGCTTCGAACAATGTCTCCGGTAAGAAACTTTGTAATTGGAACTCATTCGCCGACTCTGATTATTGAAAAGAAAAACAAGGGATTAGAGGCCGAAACACCTTACAAACATTTCTAATGATGATTCTTTCACCAGTGCTACAGATTAATCAAATTAATGCTCGAGTAAGAACCGCATCCCTCGCTTTTCAACATAATTCAGGAAAATAAAAAGATTTCTTGCAAGGAAATGGCGTTTTGCGTGGAAAATTAGATTCTGCCCATTTGATTGGAAACAATTCTTTTTGATGCCACAAATTTCGCCTTTGAAATTGTTCTATAGGGCACGATTTTCTGGAATATTAATAAAGTCAGAATAAATGCCGTTCGCTCCTTTTGATTTGAAAATTCTGCAATTTCAATTTTATGTCAAAGGAAATGTCAACAAAAGATAGCATCGATTTGAAGAACTGGTAAATAGAGGAGATTAAAGTTGTAGTTAATAGAAAACAAATAAAATCTATCGTCAATATTACATTTCTCAATATATATATATATATATATATATATATATATATATATATATATATATATATATATATATATATATATACATATTTTGGAATTATCTTTTGTGTATCATTATTAGAATTATTTGCCTGTTAGGCTTGGAGCATAGTATAATAGTTTATAGATTTCTTCTCCCCCACTCTACTCATAGAGTATTCCAGTGTAAATAAATATACAGGACAATATTGATTCAAATGAAGAAAAGTCAATCAAATATCGCTTTATACCAAATAACACGTAAAAGAAATAGTTACTATGTTAAAATATTGTATAATAGATTTTTTTTTTTTTTTTTTTTTTGCATAATGCATTCAACAGTAATAATGTTGTGTTGCATTTGCTCCGAATAGAGGAGGGGCAAATAGATAAAAATTCTTATCAACAAAGCAAGTAGACAACATTTTTTCTCTTTCTCTTTTATTTATTAGTAAACATAAGCTTCATTTTAATTATACTCTTATATATGATTCCTCGAATCGTGAATATGTACGCATCACATATGAAGAAGAAATGGGATTTTCAAACGTCGGGGCATTCCATATATTAGAATTAAATGATTTTTTAATGATTTAGTGATTTTAACACTAACTTTGTATTTTTATAAAAATTGATAACCCGCTGAAAAATAAGACAACCTGCTTTTTTTTTAAATCAAAAACCATGTTACAAATAAAAAGAGAAATTTTAGATTGGATCAAAAATAATTCCGATATCAAAAGGCAACCCCTCCCCCCCTCCCTCTAGAAATATCTTGTACCAGACCCAGATGAGATGCGCCAGATTCTCTCCCCGCCCCCTAAAAAGGTAACGTTATATTTGCGCAGTCCCTCTAATCTGTTTCATTCTTTTACCCGAATATCCGTTTCGATCCAAATGAAGGTATCAATATATATATATACATATATATATATATATATCAATCGATTTTAGAAACTAATGAAAAGATTATCGAATTCCCAGACCGACAAACGAAAGAAAAGGTTTTAAAAAGTATATATTCGTTTTTAGTTCTTATTTCTTGGCATACTTTCATTTTGATAAGTTTTCAATAATTAACTCAATTTCACATGATATAATAAAAGGATAGAAACTCTTTCTAGATTTCCAATCAGCTGAAAATTTTAATTTATTCTTTGATTTTGTTCAGATAATAATCTGTGGATTCTTATTTTTATTTTTATTGCTTAAAGTATGATTTTGTGTGTCTAATTAAGGAAGTTGGCCTTGGGGGCTGCGATTGAAGTGACGTGAGACAGTTTTCAAGTTGTTTTTCTTCATCGATTGTACTTGAATATTAAAAATACAGTCGGCTCTCGTTAATTCGAAATCGGATACATCGAATCTTCGCTTAATTCGAAATGAACAAGAAGTCCCGAAATTTTTAATAGCTAAATAACGTTAAAATACAGTCAAGTCTCTATATAACGAAATCCATTGTTCCAATAGAAAATTCTTTATATAGAGAAATTCGTTGAATAGAAAAAGCCGTTAAAAGTTCTGTTTAATGTGCAAATTTCAAAGTTCTAAAGAAGGAAAAAATATTAGAAGGTTTTCTCTAATAATTTTTTTGCTCAGAACATTTTTTTTTTTTCAAATTGTAGAAATATAGTACAGATTTAATTAAATTGTAATAATATCTGAAAAAATGTTAAAAATTAAAAAATTATTACTGAGACGAAATACAAATAGGTGTCCATATGGAAAAATCTTATAACTAAAAATGTGTATTTAAGATGCTTTAAGGGTGTTCCTAAATCAAAAAGAGCAACTTTATTTTCTTCATTCTGTCAACTTTATTTTTAACATGAAGATATAAAATTGAAAGAACTGACTATGGAACCGAAGTTTGTTTTTTCATTTTATGATAATTAAATTACCTATCGAGTTATAAGCGATTTCGATCATGTGATCACGCTTTTCTCTCCCTTTGTAAAATTGTTCTTTCTGCTTTCGTCAAGAAATGAGGTTCAAAAGCCAACTTTGACAACTTGTTCTGAAAGGTCTATTGTGTTTTTTTTTAAAAACCCAGAAAAATGAGTGCGATTTGATAGTTTCTGAATAACAACACCTGATAGGTTGATAGATTTCCGAACAGAAACAAATTAAAACATATATAACAGAGTTGCTCTTTTTGATATAATAACGCATTTAAAAGTTGCGGGCCCATTGGCAAGACTGATCTAAAATCAAAAGGAAAACTTGATGACTTAAGTTTTAGTTTATTTTTGTTCGGAAATGCATGAAACAAGCAGGTGTTGTTGTTCAGAAAATAAGTAATCGCACTCATATTCTCGTTTTTTTTAGCAAATACAATAGATTTTTCAGCAAAAAGTGTCAAGGTGGGTGTTTTGAACTGATTTTCCGCTCGAAAGCAGAAAAGCTAGTCGTCGTCAGGGAAAAAAAAGCCTTCTAACGTGATCGAAATACATTTTCAAACTCATTTTTAAAAGTAGCAACATGAAACTTGCTGAGGTGATTTTTGAAGAGACATATAAGATGTTTCGTGATTTCATTTTTCGCTCAATTCATTAGAATTTGATTTATAAACAATTACTTACTCAGTATGACCATTTTTTTTTTTTTTTTTTTTTGGTTCTTAGATCTCCCGCTTCAGAAATTCGGTTCAAAGCGCTATCTTTGATAGCATTTTTTTGCAATATTTTCTGTATTAATCAAAAACTCGACAAGCACGGCACATTGTGTACTTTATAAACAAGAAAAATTGCTAGTTTAATGCGCTTGAGAGCAAAAAGGAATTTAAAAATCAATCAGAAAATTTAACAGTTTGAAAAAAAAAAAAAAAAAAAAAAAAAAAAAAAAAAAAAGAGTAAAAATAAGTGGAAAATTATTTATGTGTGCTGTAAATGATTCATAAAAAAAAAAAAAAAAAAAACAACATTTTGTTTATTTTAATGGATCACTTATAGCATATATAAATAATTTGATATTTTAAAGTGATGTTTCATATTATATGTAAAAAAGTGGAAATTCGGTATAAGTTTGTAAATGTATCAAAACGTTTTGCGCTTGTTGAGCGCTTGAGAACAGCCTTGAGATACGCTATCAGGGTAATCTAAATCTGGTAATATGGCGCTGCTTGCACGGTTAAAAATGAACTATACATTATTAATTTAAACTTATGAAATATCTTCAACGTAATTTTAATTTGTAATATATATATATATATTTATGAGCCATAGACTAGTGCAAAGTTGGTATGCTTCTTAGTTGGGATTAAATCAATGAATTTGAGTTATTTAGTTGTTTAATTTGTTACTTGATGCAGAATAGATTGTACTGTTCGTCTATGAACACTTCCGAACAAAATATGGACTTAATTTTATCGGATTTCCATGCATAAATTTTGAACATATCAGCTCTTATTTAAACTTTAATGTAGACATAAAAAAAAAAAAAAAAAAAAAAAAAAAAAAAAATCTGTTTTCTTTTTAAATTTTTTTATTTTTAATATACAAAAAGCTACATGAAATGTGCACGATTAGGTTCAAATTTTGAAACCATTAAGGGTGCATTCCTATCCTTCAGCTGCTTATTTTCTGATTTATTTTTAAATTCATTTTCACTCCCAAAAGCATCAAACTGGCAAATTGTCTCATTTAGAAAGTACATAATGTGCCGTGGTGCCTGTCAAGTTTTTGATAAATGCAGAAAATATCACAAAAAATGCTGTCAGAGATGGCGTCTTGAACCGAATTTTCCGAAGCGGGAGACGTGAGAACAAAAAAAAAAAAAAAAAAAAAAAGTCATACTGCAAAAGTAATTGTTTAAAAATCCAATTATAATTAATTGTGCGAAAAATGAACTCACACGGCCTCTTATACGTCTCTTCAAAAATCACCTCAGAAAGTTTCAAGTTTTTACTTTTAAAATTAGTCTGGAAATGTCTCAGATAATTTCAAGCAGTTGAAGGTGGAGAAATATTTTTTGAAACAGAAATATTTTTTGAAGTTGCGGGGCCTGTATGCTATCGACAGGGTAATCTAAACCTGGTACTTGCAAGATTGAAAAATGATCTATAAATTATATTTTAAACTATGAAATATCTCTTATGCGATTTCATTTATTTAATTTCCAACCATCACCGATGCAATTTTAATTTGATTTTAGTCTTCCACTTATCTCCATTCCAATGAAACGGTGTTGCCCTTACTGATTTATTATATTATCTTCCAAAGTTAATATACTGATTTATTATATTATCTCCAAAAGTTAATATAAGCTGTTAAAACCGAGGATTAATCCTCGAAAGATAATTCCTCTTTTCATTTTAAACTTTGAGATTAGAAAAAAAAAAAAAAAATCTTTTTTCTTGGACGTCTTGCGATTTCAAAAGACGGATGAGTTAAAAGTTACAACTTTAATACTTTTCCTATCGCAGCCACACTAATGGAAGTTGTTCCGAACTTCCATTAAAAAGATATCCACGGTCACGGTTCGCGAAAGTGACAGAAATAAATTACTCCGAGTTAATTTTATATGCCGTGTTGATGCAGAGCTTTAATCTTTCTTGTTCGAGAAGTTTAATGAAGCGTCAGGTAAAGTATTGTAAGTCAAAAATCTTTAAAAATAAATTTTAACTCAAAAAGCAAGCAAGAAAATGAAACGGGGATAAAAAGTGAATGATGTGTTATTCTAACATTATTTTTGTTAAAAATATTATTATTATTATTATTATTTTATCTGACTAGTAATAATTAAACTAGCACAGCATATTTAAATTATGGTGATTAAAAACAATTCTGATTAAGAATGTATTCCAATCGAAACTGCGTCAAACTGGCAAATTCTATTATTTATAAACTATATGCATAAAGTGTCGTACTTGTCGATTTTTTGATAAATGCAGAAAATATTGCGAAAAATGCTGCCAAGGTTGGCTTCTGAACCGAATTTTCCGAAGCATGAGATTTGGGAACGAAAAAAATGGTTATACTGAGAAAATAATTATTTATAAACCAAATTCTAAGTAATCGGCCAAAAAATGAAATCTCTTCAAAAATCATCTCAGCAAGTTTCATGTCTTTACTTTTAAAAATAAGTCTGAAAATATCTCAGAAAATTTCGAGCTGTTTGTTGTGAGGGTAAAAATATTTTTTAGAATACATTCTTAACAACACCTGCTAACTTCAAGCAATGGCGGATCTAAGGGGGGGGGGGCGATGGGGCGATCGCCCCCCCCTTGAGCCCAATAAAGGGTCTGCAAAATGACATTATATGCACGCACGGAAAAGTGGTTAGATCTAAATTCGAGATGGGCAACTTAATTATATCGGGATTGGGTCAAATCTTTTTACTTTTAGAACCGGGGCGGATCGGGTCTTATTTTTTTCTGGAGGCGATGTAGGGGGGCGATCGCCCCCCCCCCCCATTGGGACCATAAAGGTTTTCAAATCAACATGAGAGATCTTCATAGGATAGGACTTAGGCTGAATCTCAAGGTCGGCGCGGCGCGGCCCGGGTCGGGCCACACCTATTTATGAATCAGGCAATGGTGGATCTAAGGTTGGGGGGGGGGGGGAAGATGGCGAAGGGGTGACCGCCCACCCGAGGGTCGGACTGGGTCAGGTCTTCTAACTTTTAGAGCCGGGCCGTGTCCTGATCCTTTTTTTGCCGATTTAGGTCGAGCCTGACTTGTTTTTCTTCCATGTCGAGTCCGGCCTGGAGTCATTCTTCCTAAATATCTGTATTAGAGATGAGACAGTGCTCGGTCTCGGACTCATTTTTTCTGAAACTTGTAAATTTCCTTTATCAATGAATGGAAAATATTAAAAGAAATTTTTTCCCCCCTTAAACATTACTTATTCCTTTTCAAATCACAATATTGAACATTTTGATTAGAATGAAAGGAAAGCAGAAATTGTGTGTTTTTCTATTAGTCATTTCTACAAACCTATTTTAGCCATTTCCGTCGACGTTCTGGCGCCAACGAAAAGGCGCGAATAATGAATTTGTCTTTAGTTTTGATTTTTGTTTGTAGCAGAGGTTATTTTGCAATAGGGTTGTTTATTATTATTATTATTTAGACGTTTAATACGAAGAGGATTTTTTTCCAGTTTTCGTTTGCGGTTGGCGCATATATTACATTTCTAATGTACACAGCGTACACAAGTCATAATCGCTTTTCATATGGAAATAATTTTAGTGATTTTTACTTTTTTTGTGAATTCTGCTGATGCTGAAGTTGTACTCCAGAATTTACGAAGTCACTTTTGTTCGTAAGTAAATTTAATTTCCATATTATTCCGATAGAAAGCAATTGAGCAGTGTTTCCTCTATTCCTGTAAAAGCATCGGAATTTAAAATTTTTAATTAATATTATTGTCTGTTATGATAGGTCACGCCTATCCCAAAAGATTGTTATGAGGAATGAAATGGTTATACTTAAAAATGTACACTTTTTATAGAAAATTGATTAATGTTGTTCGATTCGACAGTAATTTCTACAAGTTCCATGAATTTTTCATAAAACACACTTTATTAGCATGTCCATAATATTTTCTTTTTAAAGGAGACAAAATATGAGAATTTTGTTTATGTATAAAGTACTTTTTTATTTTATACCAAACTTTTCTTTTGATAGTATTAAATTTAAATTTTCGTTTAAGAGTAACATTTCTATGTAAAATATAGTTTAAAAATCATAATTTTTTTAGAATATAAAAAAAGTGCATTTTTTTCTTCTATTGTATATTTTCGTTATTGGGCTCGGACTCTGATGAAGCAAAATATTTTGGGTTCGGGCGGGCTCGGATTTAAAATCGTCGAGCTCGAGTGGGACCTAATTCTGGAAAAAGAGCCCGAACTCATGTTTTGTCTGTACTGATCAAAATTTCCACGTCGGAACTCGGTCCTGAGTAAAAGCTAAACGTTTGTTCCGTGTCTGACTCAGCCTGTATGATAAGCATTATTGGCCCAACCGCTATTCGTGCAATTTCTGTTGAATTCAGACACTTTTCTCCGGGAGGAACTTCTGTGATTCTGGGGGGGGGGGGGGGTTGGATGCAATAGAGTCCCGGGGAGAATTTACACTTTTTACCATTGAAAACAAAAGATTTTCTGGGGGGATATTTGATAGCGTCGGGGGGG
Source organism: Maratus speculifer (assembly GCA_964019185.1). NCBI lineage: Eukaryota > Metazoa > Arthropoda > Arachnida > Araneae > Salticidae > Maratus > Maratus speculifer. The sequence goes on from OZ025291.1 coordinate 218,978,241, forward strand.
GGGGGACACTGCGTGCAATTCTTCATTCCGAGGGCTGGTATCTTACTTATTTGTTATTCATAAAAAATAGATTTATGTTGTACATTTGTTTAACGAAATTTTAACAAATACATTTTTAAAAAATTACTTTAGTTCGTATTGTAGAGCTTTACTACTATGATTTATATTATAAGTAGAAGTTAACCCCGCAGCAAAAAAAAAGTCAACCGGACCCAAACACAACCCACAGCAAAAAAGTATAGGTTAACCCGATCAGCAGAAAAAAAAAAAAAAAAGAAAAGAAATCAATCCGACCAGCAACAAAATATAGTAGTCAACCGGTCTCAAATCCAACAATTAGCAAAAAAGTAGAAGTTAACCTGACCCACTGCAAAAAGTAGAAGTCAAATGGACATAAATGCAAACCACAGAAAAAGTATTAGTTACAGCGCGGTGCAAAAGGAAGGGGGCGGTTGCCTCGGGTCAGGAAATTTAAAGGACATCGAATTTATACTACCAACGTCATTTTTGGCCTGTCACAAGAAAAGTCGGTTTTTTTTTTTTTTGGGGGGGGGGGTAAACTGAAACGTTGCCCATGCGCAGTTTTCTGTTCGCACGTCCCTGATTAGTCAACACGATCAGCAGCTAAAAATAGAAATCAACTGGACCCAAACCCGACCCGCAGAAAATATAGAAGTTAACCGGACCCAAACCCGACCCGCTTGAAAAATAGAAGTCAACCGGACCCAAACCCGACCCGCAGAAAATATAGAAGGTAACCGGACCCAAACCCGACCCGCAGTGAAAATATTAGCCCAGACTTATGCATAAAATTCGAGTCTCCCAATTTTTAAAATCGCCCCCCCCCCCCCCCCTTGAGGACTCTCCAGATCCGCCCTTGACTTCAAGCATTTCCAAAGAAACCTGAATAATTAAAACTTATGTCATAAAATTGCCGCTTTGGATTTGAGAACCGACTTAAAAAACATGTATGTACAATTTCTATAAGTCTATTTAAAGACTTATTTCTAAAGAAATTGAAAAGTGAGTTATTCTGATTATCTCTCGAATAAAATAGATAAACGCGCTTCTACAAATATTTTAATAAAATAATAAGCCTGATAATATATGGAATGCAATGTTTTCGGCATTACTATTCTCTTGCAACGTCCTCGAAGTGATTGATATCACGAATTTGAAGATGCCACTTCCTTATCAAACAGTTTCGCCTTTAAATTATCGGTACTGTAATTGAAATCTTTGGGCATAGTCCAAGGAATATATCACTCAATCGAATCTCTTTTCTCATGCCCACTCATGTAAAGAGGAGCTCTTTCAGAAGTTCCAGAGAAACATCTTGTCTTTTGAAGTGGCATCAAATTAGAAGCATGGCTTTACTCTCGGATGGTTTGTGATTATCATGAATATTTTGAATTACTATTCCGTATAGAGACAGATTAATTGGTTCATATGTATGAATGTCGACAGGGTTTGTAAAACTTCAGTCTTATACAATAATGGAATTGATGTACGATTGAAAAGCACTTCATATACTTCATAGGAAATTTAGTAAGAATAAGAATTAAATGGTTCTGTAACTCTAGATAAAAGGGGGAATGGGAGGACGGCATTTTCTTAAGTGGAGTTATCATTTAAAAACATTCACTGTAAGGGCGTATTTGAAAAAACAATTCTCCACCGTCACCAGCTGGAAATTTTCTGATACATTTTCAGATTCATTTTTAAAAATAGAAACATAAAACTTGCTGGCGTGGATTTTGAAGAGATGTATAAGATGCCGTGTTTTTTTCCTTTTTCCTTCAATTCATTAGAATTTGATGTATAAAGAATTACTTTCTCAGTATGTTCATTTTATTCGTTTCCAGATCTCCCGCTTCGGAAAATTCGGTTCGAAATGCTTTTACAGCATTCTTTTGCAACATTTTCTGCATATATATATAAAAAAAATTGACAAGTATGCACACTGTATATTTTTTAAATAAAAGAATTTGACAGTCTGATTAGTTTGAGAGCAAAAATAAATTTGAAAATAAATCAGAAAATAAGCAGATTTGATTGGAATACACCCTTAAAAAACTGTTTCTAGAGATAATCAGACAAATTGAGAAGTATGTTCTGATTATCTTTCCAATATAACGGGTAACCACACTTCTACAAATATTTTAATAACATAATAAGTCTGATAATGAATTAAAACCTATGTCAGAAAGTTGTTCTTTAGGGTTTGGGAATAGTCCAGGTCCTCTATGTTATAGTTTAATATCGAAAGATTTTAATTTTTATAAATACGACCTAGCCTTTTTAAAAACGAAACTGTTATTAACTTTAATGAAGTTCCTTATTTCATCATAATATCACATTCAATGGAAATCTTTATTTCATATAACATAGATTTCCTACTTTTCCTCAAATCCCTTCACTCCGTTGATTCCGATTTAAGTAAAATTGGAGAGAAAATTCTTACAACTTGAATACCGAAGTAGCTTTTAGATTTTTAAACCTAGTGAAAATTAAAAGTAGATGAAAATTTCCATTTAAAGAAAAATTAATAGAACCTAGTTTAACTGCTGAGCATGATAAAATTTTAAAAGCTTTTATGCAAACCTTGACATTAATGAATATACTTAATTCAAATTACGTATGTTTAACTTAAAGCTTTGAAGATAAAATAAATGTCCTTTAACTATTCATCAGTTTGAGTAGAATTTAGACGAAGAAAAATGCATCAGAAGCTCAGCTCCGATGTATGCATATTTTATTACTTATTTCTTCATCGTTATTTCCTCATTTGAAAATTAAATGGATAAAGAAAATACCATTTTTTTCTCCATTAAAAAGGTTTTTATATAGAAGGACATTTTTACAGTTTTGAAATATATTTATTATAGTGCTTCCTATGGAACTAAGTAGGGTCGAGTAAAGGGGGGATAGTTATGATCACTTTTTACATTTTCAATATTGTTATTTTTTTACTTTTTGTTATTTGGAAGAGTGGTGCTTTTAATACATAGAAAGTAAATTTTGACCCTTCAGAACACCTTTTAAAACTTTTAATTATCATAGCCCCTCCTCTTTTTTATTAAGTTAAAAAGATAATTACACCATCAAAAACTTGCAATCACAAAACTTTGGGGGGTAATATGACCACTTAGTGAAGAAATTATGACCACTATATTTCTTCTTTATACTTTCCTATAAGTATTTTTTTTTTTGGGGGGGGGGGCGGGGGTGTAATTAAGACCATTAAAACACCAAACTGAAAAATCCATTTATAAAAAAATTTGGTAGACTTTGTTCAAATCGCTATTTGGATCTCAAAAATGCTTTAGACTAGTGATAAAGAATATTTAAAATGAAAAATACATTGTGAGGTTAATATCCAAGCATAAGACGAAATTTTACCGTACACAATTTTCTCCATTATGGTGGTGGTCACAGAGTACGGACAGAGCCTCAACTCGGCTTGAAAAGAACGCCCTCAGTGGATCACTTAAAAACTAAACCATCGCGTTGGCTATTTTTATCCTCGTGATTTCTGTTTAACTGTAACCATATTCTCGCTTGGCACTTCTGGCTGAATGCTGATTTGATTATCTTTGCACACGTGCTTATGCTATTTGATCTTAGATTTCCGCGCTTATATTGATTCGTAATTATTACTGTTATTCAATGTATAAAATTGAAACTGGTGTTATACACAATTGAAATGAAAAAAACTTCTTTAAACACCATAAAATAAGTTAACTGCGCAAGGCCTTTCGAAAGAACTTAGTCTTTCTTCGTCAGGCGCAAAAAAGACGTGCGTCCACAATGAATGTAGCGGCACGTAGCAGTCGTGCCGCTACATTCATTGTGGACGCACGTCTTTTTTGCGCCTGACGAAGAAAGACTAAGTTCTTTCGAAAGGCCTTGCGCAGTTAACTTATTTTATGGTGTTTAAAGAAGTTTTTTTCATTTCAATTATTACTGTTATTGTTCTTGAATTTTCAAGTTTAGATTATTAGGTCTTTATGTTAAGAAGAGACATATGTATTGTTTGCAAGACGAATACGTCAAAGTTATTTCATATTAAAATAATTCTTTCATAAATTTCAAAACAAGAAGCAGCAAGCCGTCGCTGTATTTTTTTTCTTTTTTCCCTTATCATTTGTCGCCAAGGAAGCGATATTTCGCCAAATTAGCAACCTCTCTTATGTTATGATCGTAGTTTCAGAGTCATCCACTCGTATCGCTACTGTCTATGTGAAATCCCATGTTAAATAAGTTGCCATTACAGTATATGAAAGTTGATTCTCTGTTCCGTACTCTATGGTGGTGGTTACAATTATCCCACCTTATCCTACTTTTATTTATTTGTTTTGAACTGCTGCTATTTACTTATTTTATATATAGTAACTGAAATTAACCCCAATGTATCAAAATTAGAATAATTAACCCTTTGCACACGCGCACTTTCTATTGCGTGTGTATTACGACATGTGTGGGGTTAATCTCACCTCAGTTTGTCTTCTAATTGCATTTTTGCAACATTGCTAATTTTTTTTAAACAAAATCTACTGCTCTATATTGTGAAATGCATCCGTACTACTTCTTTTAAGGGGGAAAAAAAATCATCCTTTTCATATTTATTTTTAGATTTTTTAACAATTTCTATAAAAATCACTTTTTTTTTTTTTTTTTTTTTTTTTTTAATACAAAATTTATATTAATTACATTTAATCACCTTCCATCAATATATACAAGTAGCTTTTATGTTAGTATTTCATTAAAACTGTTTTAGAGTGTAAGAAAATAAATTCTTGTAAGAAATGAAGGTATCAAATTGAAATGTTCTACACGCGCGGCACTTTTTAGTCCCAAAAGGTATAGTTCTTCCAGTAAAATAATATAAAGGTATATATTAATATACCCCTTGCATATTTCTCCCTATTTCTCCCAAAGGTATTACTCTCCTAGCAAAGTTAAAAAAAAAAAAAAAAAAAAAAAAAAAAACAATGCTTCATCTACCCGTTCTCGACTTTGAATTGAAGGATACAATTCAAGTCAGAAGCGTCTTTAAAAATATATACAGATGGAGGACAAAATAATACGAACACCTGTGAAATAATAGAAAATCTTTATTAGTAGGGGGTTGGACAAACCTTTGACAAAAGTACAGATTTAATGCGACCTTATATAGATGTATAAAGGTCATGGATAATATTTAAAAGCATATTAAGCCATTACTCCTGAAGAATGGTCTTTAATTCCGAAAGGCTGGATAGAGGAAGAAATTGAGAAAGAAGTTTGGACTCCAAATCTTCCAATAAACGTTCAATACTATTCAAATGTGGAGACTGAGGAGGCCAGAAAAGATGTTCAACTTCATCGTCAAGCTCTTCGAACCAAGCTTGAACACACCTAACCGTATGGATAGAAGCATTGTCGTCTTGAAAAAGCGGTCGCTCTCCATGGAATAAAGTTTGGACAAAATGGTGGACATGATCCCCTAGACTGGTTAGATAGAGACTGGATTTGATCCTCCCATGCAGAATAACAAGTGGCCCAAGACAGCGCCAAGATATCGAACCTCAGACCATAATGGAGCCACCCGAATGCTTCAAATTTAGCATCAGGCATTCAGGTTTAAACGCTTCTTTGGGCGTTCTCCAGATATAAACGCGTCCGGTTGTCTGAAATAGGGCGAATGACGATTCATCTGACCATAATTCCTGTTGCCACTTCTGTGGGGACCACTTCTTTGGGCGTTCTCCAGATATAAACGCGTCCGGTTGTCTGAAATAGGGCGAATGACGATTCATCTGACCATAATTCCTGTTGCCACTTCTGTGGGGACCACTTCTTTGGGCGTTCTCCAGATATAAACGCGTCCGGTTGTCTGAAATAGGGCGAATGACGATTCATCTGACCATAATTCCTGTTGCCACTTCTGTGGGGACCACCGTTTGTGGTCTCTGCACCATTGAAGTCGCTTGAAAGCATTAGTTGCTGTCACCAAGAGTTTTCGCATTGCCACTCTACCATAAATGCCCACAGAATGGAGTTCCTTTTTGAAAGTTTTTGTTGAAATGGGATCTTGGAGCTGTCTTTTCATTTCGGATGTTATCTCGGATAGCGATTGCTTGTGCTTTCGGGCTACTGTGGGCTTCAAGACTAGTCTATCCCTATCAGCAAGCTTGGACTTTCGGTCACTGTTGTGCTTTGAAGACGTAGTCTTACCCTTTTTCGTGTACGCTGTCATAACTGCTGTACCGTACTCCTTGTAACCCCCAAAAGGTTTGCTGTTTCCGTTACCGATGCTCCACTTAAACGCGCTCCAAAAATCATTCCTTTTTGGAACTCTGACAGGTCTGACATTTCAACTTATTACAGACAGTTCGACTGACGCATGTAACACAGGTGACTGCTGTTGAGAGACTGATATCTTCCTCTTCACGCTCACTAGGTGGCAGACTTCTATTGCAGGTGGCGCGGCCGTACTGCAGGTGTGAAATACGTCATACTTTTTCACAGGTGTTCGTATTATTTTGTACCCCATCTGTATACTTCTTTTTTTAACTAGCGTCTAGAGACAGCAGATTCCTAACGGTAGGACTAACAAGGAAGGTCTCCATTGGGGGCATACTCAGAATTTTTTGAAAAAAATACGAATTAAACTACTCATGTAGGTAATAAAAGATCAGTGAAAATTAGCGGCGGAATTACATTATTAGATATGTAAAAAAATAAAATAGTTTGGAATAATTGGCGTGAAAAGCTGAAAGCGACGCGGGATTTGGCGAGCAGTGCATTTCCTCGCCAAAAGCAGACGATTTTAACGAATCTGAAAACTGATTTTAATTGACTTCACTATTAAAAATCTGCAGCATTTACTGCAACGTCACTCCACTACTTTTATAGAATATCTCTCTTCTGACCAATGAGAATGCTCCATAGCATGGTGAATTGACCGCGTAATACACTGTTAAAAATCTGCTGCATTTTGTTGCAACGCACTCCACCGCTTGTATATAATATCTCTATTCCAACCAATGAGAAAGCTCCATTTCACGGCCAAGTAACCGTTTTCTATACAAGCAAGGGAGTGCGTTGCAACAAAATGCAGCAGATTTTTAACAATGTATTTTTCAATTTGGAACAATTTTAATCAATTTAAATTGTGTTTTAAATCATAAAATATATTAATTTCATTTTGTTATAAGTACATATAAACGTATATGACAAAATTACACTTAAAGTAAAGTAAAAATGCAAAACTAAAATTACTTAAACTAAACTTATTGAAATAAATTGAACATAGAAAGTTTTTTCTTTAAAAAGTATTCGAAGCGTAAAAGCGTATTTTTCAAAATTTCGTTTTCTCGCCAACCGGAGATAAATCGCCAAATAAACGAAAATTTTATTATTTTTTTACGGACGTTACAAGGAGATTCCGCCGAAATTTTTTTTATATACACATATAACTACATGAGAAGAACATTCTGTAATTTTTTCAGATTTTTCTGAGTATGCCCGTATGGAGACCTTCCTTGTAAGAATGAAATTTGCAAATCCTGAACTTTCAGATTTGTCCCTAAAGAGGGATATTTTCCTCTTTTAAACTGTTGTATTGTACTGTCATATATTAGCAGAAAATTAAACACATTGCGCTAATAGTTTTTTAAGACTAATACTACATTGAATACTGTGACAGATAAGATAAAGCTGAAATAAATTATCAAAGGCGTTTAAGTTAATATTGTTTTTGATTCAACTGTTTCTTGAATTTATCTGATAATTATATTTTGATATCTCGAAATCATAGCCACACTTTCATGTATCATAAGCTTATCAAAAACACGCTAATTTTTTAATTTCATATTTATTATATAAATCACAATTTAAATTGAAATAATTAACGTAAAAAGTTTGACAAAAAAAGGTTACAACACATTTAAAGACAGTAAACAGGCAATCCCAGAAATGGTTTTCTTTGTGACTGACTAAAACTCTTACTTTAATTTTTGACATTTAAAATATTTATAGAGCTAATAATGTTCTCAATTTAAGCCATACTTGAATTTATGTGGTAATTTCATTGCGGCATTTTCATAAACATAGCTACACTTTTATGACAAAATAAACCAAACATGCAAATTTATAATTATATATTTATCATATATTAAATTGGAATAATTGGCATAAGTAGTTTAACCTATCCCCCCCCCCCCCGAGTATAAACATGCAAATATTCCCAGAAACTCGTAGCAATTAATAAAAGTTCTTTGAAGTTCTAATCAGTGTAAATAAATATAAAGTAATTGATTTCATTTCAGAAGCAATCTTAAGCACAATATACTAACGAAAAGCTGGCCATCGCATTTTCAATAACCCGCATTATTAGATCGCTAACGATAATTTCCCTGAGCATTTGAGGAAAGAGGCGAAAATATCCCCCTTTAGGGATAAATCCGAAGTTTCAATCTATGGAGATTTTATTCTAAGTCCTACCATTAGGAATCCTGCTGTCGCTAGACGCTAGTCTTTTTTTAAATGTGATTGTGATAGATTTTATGAAAGCGCGTGTGCTGACGAGTTAAAGTAGTTCTCATGTTCTTTGCTCGCCAATATGAAACTCTCTGACACATTTTCTGATACATTCCGTTCTAAACGTAACGTTAGGGGCGTAGCTACTGGGGGGGGGGGGGGCGTCTCGCCCCCCTAATGTCGGCAACTTCGATGACAGTCGGCAAATTCTAGGTAGTCAGTATCAATCGATACAACTGTAAAACACCCGTTTTTTTTTTCAATTTTACATGTTTTTACTTAAAACATACACTAAAAAACACCAATCCTTAGTATTTTTCTAAAGGATTTCTTCCGAAAATCCGAAGTTTGCCTCACCATTTTTCGACTTCTCGTGACTGCTGAAAATAATTTGAAAAAAAAAAAAAAAAAAAAAAAAAAAAAAAAAAAAAAATTCGGGAAAGACTAGTTTTTTTGAGAATTTGCAGTAGATGAGTAGAGTTCTTGGTAGATCAACTAGCATTAAAGATGATGACGACTTCGGTGAAGATATTCATATTTTTTCGTGTGCATGGACTTAACCCAGGAGTGGCAACAATCACACTTCGGCGACTATGTACCGTCCGAAAAACAGTAGCGTAGCTATGTTTTTTGGCGCCCGGGGCCAGCAAGAAATTTTGCGCCCCCACCCCAATATAGATATATAACAATTTCTCTCAATTTGGCGCCCCTAGGCCTCGGCGCCCGGGGCGGACGCCCCTTAGCTACGCCACTGCCGAAAAAGACTGTTTATTGGACGAAAGGAAAGTTGAGTAAAAATGTTCTTCATTCTTATTGGACAGGAAAGCCACTATACAGGCCTCATTGAGTTTGTGGCTAAAATTCTAGGACTGGACAGAACTCGATTATCATATTAAAATGCAACTGATCTGCCAAAGCCATAACTTGGTGGAAACAACTGTCAAAAACTCTATTTTAGTGGTCAATTGGAAGGTTTATCACTGTGTTGTTTTTCATATCTTAGGGTACAAGATAGGGACTTGCACGGGGCCGGGCTTGATCCGAGGTCCGCAGTCGGCCAGTCGAAATAAAGACAATTTTCAAACGGGTCGGGACGGCAGAATTAAGACATTTTTATCAACGGGCTGATAAACGAAAAATACGGGCCATGCCAGCAAATAAATTAAACGGACCAGCTAGGCCGGTAAAAAAAAAAAATTAGTGGGCATGCCGTGGCGATCTAAAAGAGTAAGCAAAACCGGTAAAATATTCCCTAGTTTCAATGAATATGATTTTCGGGAGAATAAGTGTAAATGTTCGTCATGAACCGATGCTAGTTTGATAAATCAATACAGAAATGTTGCATGTCCACCAAAGAAGTCGGCATCAGGCATGGTGTCTGAGCTGAGTTTCTTTTTTCTTTAGCAGACTCGTGCAGTGCTGAAATCAAGCTTGCTTTTTTTCTCAGTGAAGTCGAGGTCGAGACGGGCTTGAACTGTACTTAATTGTTCTCAGGATATATATAGCAGACAACACGTTTTGTAAAAATATTAAAAACGATAATGTTCTGTTAAAGTCCAATGTATTGCTAAACAGCACATTTTTAAACTACTTTTAACTGTAAAGGCTTAAAACTGACAAGCCTGACTATTGAAGCGATTTTGAATCCAATAGTAATTTATATATATATAAGGCTGTCAATAAAAGATTCTTGTTACGGCTTCAGGTTTTTCTTCTTTTTCGTGATGTCGGAACTGGAAATTCGTTTCAAGACGCTTTCTTTAACACTATTTTATCTAAGATGCATTGCCTTTACCAAAAAATTAATAACGTCATTCGATTGAATAGTTTCTAATGAGAACACCTGCCAATCTTATGCATTTCCGAAAATAAATGAATTCAGAAGTGTGTCCAAAAATAGCCCTTTTGTATTGGGAAAACTTTAATAAATGTAGGAGAAATATTTTCACAAATCTACTTTTTATTAGACAGCTTCAAAAGTATTCTAAACTAAATTATTATCTTTTTATTATTAAGCTATTGCATAGCTTTTATCGCGGGCTTTGAGCGCAGCGACCGAATCTAAAAATTTCGTAACGAGAAAATCTAACACCTTCCGTAATGAAAAAAACCTAACACTTCGGCTAACGTCATTTTAGTTCGCCAAACTTCGGCACGGTATCCTTCGGTAGACTTCGGCAGACATTGACGCGGTATTTTTCAGATATTAGGATATCAAGTCTCAAACTTATGTTTCTTATGATCTAGTTTTCATAGCGCGGCCAAATTTTGTTTGGTAATTTATTACGAGACAGTGTTAATTTTTGGTGACAGGAGACCCCACACGGTGAGGATCGAAAAATTTAAAATGCTTATAACTCGTGATCTAATTTTCGTAGCGTGGCCAAATTTTGTTTGGCAATTTGTTATGAGAGAGTGTTAATTTTTGGTGACAGGAGACCCCCCACGGTGAGAATCGAAAAATTTAAAATGCTCATAACTCGCGATCTAAGTTTCGTTGCGCTGCCAAATTTTGTTTGGTAATTTATTATGACGCAGTGTTAATTTTTGGTGACAGGAGACACCCCACGGTGAGGGTAGAAAAATTTAAAATGCTTATAACTCGCGATCTAATTTTGGTAGCTTGGCAAAATTTTGTTTGGTAATTTATTATGAGACAGTGTTAATTTTTGGTGACAGGAGACCCCCCACGGTGAGTGTCGAAAAATATAAAATGCTTATAGCTCGCAATCTAATTTTTGTAGCGCGGCCAAATTTTGTTTGGTAATTTATTATGAGACAGTGTTAAATTTTGGGAACAGGACACCCCTCACGGTGAGGGTCGAAAAATTTAAAATGCTTATAACTCGCGATCTAATTTTCGTAGCGCAGCCAAATTTTGTTTGGTAATTTATTATGAGACAGTGTTAATTTTTGGTGACAGGAGACTCCCCAAGGTGAGGGTCAAAAAATTTAAAATGCTTATAACTCGCGATCTAGTTTTTGTAGCGCGGCCAAATTTTGTTTGGTAATTTATTATGAGACAGTGCTAATTTTTGGCGACAGGAGACCCCCCCCCCTCCACCGTGAGGGTCGAAAAATTTAAAATGCTTATGACTCGCGATCTAATTTTCGTAGCGCGACCAAAATTTTGTTTGGTAATTTATTAAGCTATTGCATAGCTTTTATCGCGGGCTTTGAGCGCGGCGACCGAATCTAGACATTCCGTAACGAGAAAAAATCCTAACACTCCGGCTAACGTCGTTTCAGTTCGGCAGACTTCGGCACGGTATACTTCGGTAGACTTCGGCAAACATTGACGCGGTATTTTTGCATAAGTTGATAAAAAATGCTATGCAATAGCTTTACCGCGGCAGTCCCCGAGTGCCACACTTTTTTTTTTTTTTTTTTTTTTTTTTTTTTTTATTTATTATGAATCCTTATTTGAATGTTGAAACGTCTAGGAAAAGTAATAATTAATGTTGCTTTTATGTACTTTCTGTCGTGCGAACGCATCGTAATACACTGTATATACTGTAAGATATACTGTAAATTTATTATATAAATATGCATGCAATATTGTTAAAGAAATCTTAATTGTAGTTAAGACAAAATTGTGATTTTTTTTCCTTACAGAAATTGAATTGGGCCAGATCGCGCAGGGCGGGGCTGTGTACTATAAATATAAACGGACCAAACTTAAAATTTTTACATTGGATAGGCCGGTCCAAGATAACTATCATTCGAGTCGGGACTGGGCCTGAAAATTCTGGCTCATAGTGAAATTCTGGCTCTAATACAGGAAAATTTGATGATAAACCTATCGATCATTGACGAAAATCAGGTCTGCAGGTGGCACTAAGAATGACTTTGGCAGACCAGTTGCATTTTAACATGCGAATATTGAAAATTCAGCCGTCAATTCGATGTGGTGATGATCCGTGCAGCTGATTCTCAGTCTGATGGTGTTTGTTTATCTTCTAGATATCCGCAGCTGATGTGACATAGGTAAAGTTCATTGAAATGGGTTGAATAATTGAATCATTTAGTCGATTATTTCCGTCTAAAGCCGATTATTGAAAAATTGACCTGTCTGTTGAATAAAATGTTTTTTTATCCCTTTTAGAGACTAGAGATAGAGATCCACACGGGCCATAATTTTCAGGCTCGACCTGTTTGAAAAAAATCTTGGCCCGGCCCTAAAAAGAAGTTGGAATTTCACCGAAACCGACGCGCAAAATTCCAACTCAGTCCGATTGAATTCCTACTAAATAGTGATTTTTACTTGTATGGAGAAGTTCTGATTTAAAAAAAATACCTTAGAATTTTTCTAACGTTTATGATCTTCATTTATATAGAAATGACGTAGTTTATGTTTAAAATGAACCGCTGTTTGTTGTATGTAAATGTTTCAGTTATCCTTAATACTATTAATCCGTATTCCATGTATTGGAGATATAAATATCTTAAAAATGGTATACAGTAAAATCTTCTAAAACGGAATCGCATAGGAAAAAAAAATCGTTATAGACATGTTTCCTTCTTAGCAGGTATAAAAATGTATTATATTTTACCCTCACATATTATTGCATTAATTTTGTATGGATGAAACGCAATTTTCAATTTAAAACTTTATTCCTCCATAGGCAAATACTTTTTTATACATTTTACTACATTTTAATGAGCTTAGAAATCTACGATTCTTTAAAAAGAATAAATTTTTATATTTAATTGAAGAATACAGGTGATTTTAAACTGTATGCTTTTTTTGCAAAAATTTTTGGCTCAGGCCAAATTTTACTGATCTTTCAACAGACCTGGCTACGCCGAGACAACGATTTTCATATAGGCTAGCTCAAAACTGGGACAAAATATTTTGGCCCGTGAAGGCTAAGAAGAATGAAATTAGTCCCGGCTCGGTACGGAAAAAATAAATTAGGCCCGGCCTGATCCGATCTTTCAGGAAAAAAGTAAGTCCCTATCCCAGCCCGACCTAGGAAGAGTAATAAAATAAATTTTGATTTAATCTTTTTTAATATAAATAAGTTTACTGTGAATAAATTCCAAGTAACTTCTTACTAAAAATTTCAACTTGTTTAGTTAATTTGGATTCGAATTTCCTGCTACTATCAGCAATAAAATAAACAAATTTTCATTAATATGAAAATACGCAACTGGAATATTTATAGCAATATAATGTAAGGGGTAGTATAGAATGTCCATCTTTAAATCTATCTCATAGTCTCCTCAATAAGTGTAAAATATTCGATGTTTTTAAAGTGAAAAATTTAACCCATTAATGCCCAAATTATTTTCTTCAATAAAAATGAAATTTTTGGGTTTCCCACCACATTTAAAAGAAGAATAACATTGATCTTAATTTATTGAGGTCTCTTAAAAAATAGTACTTATTTATCTTTCTATTTACTGGTGTGAAAAGTGCTTTTTTGTCTTTTTTGTAATTGTCCCTAAAAAGGGACGCTAGGCACTAATGAGTTAATCACGGTGGGTTAATAATGTTGAATTTTATATAGAACATGCAGGGTGTCTTAAAATGAATTAACTGATTTAAAAATTTAATAACTTATAAATGGTCGCAACTATTTAAAAAATATTTGCAGAAGGGTTAGGTAAGATGTGAGAAGTGTTTTTTACAGCGTTTCTCGACTTAAGTTTAAAATAGAAGAAATACATGACATTGCTAGCAATGGTTGTTAAATTGGGGGCCGATATATTGTTTCTCTTTACTCTCAGTCTTGTTGCGACAAGGAGATTAAATATATGAAATGACTCTCAGTTTCCAATGTAATTTTGTTATTAGGAGTCCACTGCATATATTTAATCTTTTTCTTTCACACCAGAATTGAGAAAAGAGGCCAAAAGGGCTCAGATTTAGCGCCTATTGCTAACAGTACCATCTATCCCCGCTATTTTAAATTAAAATCGAGAATCGCGGTAAAAAACTCCTGCTATCTTACATTCTTACATAACACTCTTGTAGGAATTTAATTTTACAGCTACCACAATTTGCAAGTTACTGAGTTTTAAAATCAGTCAATCAATTTTAGGACATCCGCTAGATGCATATATACAAATACAGAAACATACTTTTAAGGGTGTTCTTAAATCAAAAAGGGCAACTTTGTGACACATGCATTAATTTATTTTTGTTCGGAAATGCATGAAAGTAGCAGATGTTATTATTCAGAAACTGTCTAATGGCACTCATTCTTTTGTTTTTTAAAAAACACAAAAGATTTTTCATAACAAGCCTTCAAAATTGACACTTTTGAGCCTATTTCCCGACGAAAGCAGAAAAACCGGTCGAAAAGGAGGAGAAAAACGGGTGATTGCGTCATCGAAATAGCTTATAACTCGATAAGTAATTTAATGATCATAAAATGGAAAAATAAGTTCAATTCGAAATCGCTTTTCTAGTCAGGCATTAAAATTTTATAACTTTCTGTTAAAAAATGAATTTGTAAATGTGTCAAAACGTTTTTCGCTTGTTGAGAGGATCAGTTGAGAACACCCTTAAAGGTAAACATGTATATTTAAAGTTAGTCGGCAAAATCGTCATTTACGCCCCCCTAATGAATTCTACTTAAATACGCCCCTGCGTAACGTCATAAATTGGCATGCCTGTCCATTGAAGTTATTTGGAATCGAATGATGTTTTCCTTTTTTTTCCGTAAATAAATTACTTACTGTGTTTTAAGCGACTGTGTTCGTATAAGGGACTATTGAAGTATTTAAGTAAGCATATTTTTAGTCATTTTGTACCCCTCCTTTTTGCTTTATAAAAAAAATAAGCAAATGCTAGACCCTCCCCCTCCCCGTGGCGTTCTGAACCGCGTTTCCCCATGAAAGCAAAAAAATTAGTCTGACAAAGGGAGAAAAAGCGTGCTCAAGTTATTCACATTGTTTATTAATCGATGGGCAATTTAATTACAGTAAAACCCCAATAATTCGGATTAATTGGGACCGGACCCAATCCGGATTATCCGGAGAATTATAAAAAAAATTAAATATAATAAAATATACTTACAGAAAATCACCTTTATGTTAAACTTATTGAATATTTACAGACAGTAAAAATGTTTACTTTGTTTAATTCTGTCTAAAATATTTCAGAGAGAGTTTTTTTTTTTTTTTTTAATTCAGAATACGGCGATAAAACAAGTTAATGTTATCGAAATTAGCCAATCGCTTCTCAAACTTGAAAAAAAAAAAAATGACCAAACCGATCCGGATTATCCGGAGATCCGGATTAACGGGGTCCGAATGAGCGGGGTTCTACTGTATCATAAAATGGAAAAATTTCGATTCGAAATTACTTCCGTAATCAGGCTTTCCAATTTCGTATTTTTCCATTAAAAAATGAATTTGTAAATGTGTCAAAATGTTTTGCGCTTGTTGAGCAGAGCAATTGAGCAGCCTTCATCTAAAACTAAAAAATATATACATGCATTATTTATGGTTAGTTCAGCTTTGAGAAAGAAATGATTATCCTAATATTATTTCCATGCTCTTCGTATAAAATGACGCATTTTTTAAATGTATTCATTTTTAATATAATCAAACCACATTCTGGGCTGAAGTTCATCTGTTACTATTGTTGTATAAAATTTCCACTAGTTTCAAATCCCAGAAGTAATTTCATCTTTGATATACGATTATTATAAATATTTCAAATGCTTTTTATGTTTTCTTGGCATCTTCGAAACATCTTTCAGATTTAAAATTATAATTACTTCCAGTAAGGACATATATACATTATATGTTTAAATAATACCGTTTTTAAAAGCCATTAATTCATTATTCCAGTTTAAGACACCGAGGTAAAATCCCATGCATACTTTTTAAATTTTCATTCCCATTCACCAACGAAGGCTTTGTCGCCACAGAACAGTTTACTTTTTATTTACTTTCAAATTTTTAATTAAAATTCATTTAAATAAAAATCTATTTAGCAGCTTCTTTTACAACACGTATTTTCTGTGAGGTCACGTAATTCCATCACCTCTGTTTAATGGAATAGCATCAATAAACAATACTATAATGCTATATAACTAAAACTATACTATAATATTATAATAAAAAGGAAGGTGCTCAGAAAAAAAATATTTTGTCTTGCGAATTTTTTTTTTATTTAATGTTCATTTTTAGGGTTCAGTACTTAAAAAGTAAATCCGAACCATTATATGGTCGCTACTGTGTCTGTCTGTCACAGCCTTTTTACTCGTAAACTATGAAACGTGTAAAGGTCAAATTGGGGGAAGTAATAAAGACTATTGACCCACATATTTACAGATTATTAAACATTTTCAAATATATTTAGCACGGGGGTAGGGGGCCTTTCTAAGTTATTTGAAGAAAAAAAAATCTTTTATTTGTATATCGTGTGGGATTTTTTATAAAAGCTTTCACTACGCTGAATTCAAAAATACGTTTCTTTTAATTTTAAGCATTATATTTGCAGAGAAATCGCCAATCTAATATAACTTCGTATGCAGCGTTTTCTCCAGTTCCATGTACTAACCTTCAATTTATTCTGTTGAGTTGATCCAAAAGTATCAGACCAGATTGCATGATCATTAAGGTTAGTTGGGTGAATTAGTCCTTCAGTATTCGGGTGGGATGAATTGGACGGATGGCTCAGTTGCTAAAGCATCAGCCAATGCATCATGATTCGATTCCTGGCCCGGACTTATTTTACCACCTTGGAAAATTTTAGAATTCAAAATGTGCTGTCGAAATTTGTCAGAAATGATTCTGTAATGATTTAATAGCGTTAGCCGAGGCGTTTACGACAAAATTAACTGCAACGTTTATGCATCTACCAATAAAAATAATTTCTTGATTGCGTCAGAAATTAACGAGTTTAAATTTGAGGATAGCCTTAATTCAATTCCATAAACATTTCAAACATTTTTTTCCATTTTCGTCTTTTCCGGCTATACGTCTTTCACATTTAAAATTATAATTACTTTTAATCAGTGCATATATTTATATATATACCTTTTCCCAAAGCCACTATTTCATTATTCCAATTTAAGACGTCGCGGTAAAATCTCAAACACATTTTTTAAATATTCATCGTTTGAATGCAAACTTTGTCGCCGCAAACAAGCCTCACCTTTCATCCGCTTTCAAATCCGGAATTAAAATTCGGCGCGTGTCTAAATAAAAACGTAATTTGCAGCTCCTTTTCACGAACACATAATTCTTGTATAATTAAATCCATCACCGCTGTTTGGCGGAATAGCACCGATAAATAATGTATTCAGAACTCCAATAACCTTAAAGTAGGGTTCTGAAAGGATTAAATTTATGTAATTAATGAAATTCTCTTGGCGACATCTAATTACTCTGCATATTAATTTATATTATAAGAACGAAGTCCCTCATGTCACTTACTTTTAGGGAGGGTATCGTCATTAAAGTCCTTGGCCGTCTCTCGCAGGTGGTCGCCGATCTGAAAAGAGATTAGAAATTCGCAAATGGAAAGTGGTCCACTGATTTCCAAATCCAGTTTTGAAGATTAGGAAATCGATACTAATTCCGGCTCCATGCTTTAGGGAGGAAGAATCTCATTTTCCGTTAGGGAATACTTTCAAGGGGAACAATGACAAACTGCTTAATTTGTAACAAGAATTGGAAAATTGCTGGAGAAGCGCGTTGTTAGATGAAAAGCAACGCGATTCAGCGAGAACATGTAGGGGAATTTAAAATTTAAATTTGCTTATGTGGAACGTATCTCCGATTAAATATTTATGCATCAAATATATTCAGAGGATGATAATCTTTATGTTACGTGAGTGGTTGTTACACAATGTATCACAAAGTATATTTCCTAAATTTAAAATTCGACAATTGATTAATATGAAAATGAAATAAATGGCATATTTATAAAAAAGCCTCGTAATTTTTTTAAATTGAAAATTTAAAAATAGCCTAAATATACAGTATCAGGTTCTGATGAATACATACTATTTAAAATTATGGTTATATATCATCTTTTTACTTAAATATTGTATTCATGTCTCCTTCTGTGTAACATGGCGTTTTAAGCCCCCTATCCTCGCTCTAGGAAACGTTCGCGAGCTAATGCTATTCCTATGGGGAAGCATTTTTCTAATAACTCTTTCGCATTTTGACATTTTTGAATATTTTTTTTGCATTGGATAGCTGAGGTGCATACTGACTGCGCACCTTTTTTACTTTTTCGATTTTGGTTGCAGATATATTTTTTAAAGCACTTTCAGTTTCGAAACCGGTTTTGAAAGTGAAACAAACTTTGTAAAAAATATATGCAATCAAAAACGAAAAAGTAAAAAAGATGCGCAGTCGGCATGCATCTCAGCTATCCAATGAAAAAAAAATTATTCAAAAATGTCAAAATGCGAAAGAGTTATTAGAAAAATGCTTCCCCATAGGAATAGCATTAGTTCGCGAGCGTTTCCTCGAGCGAGGACAGGGGCCTTAAAGTAACATTTCTTCTATCTGGAAATTAATCCGACATATTGTTAGTTAGACACAGTATGGGAAAAATGTGTGGTATCAATAGGTTGAAGTTCCTCTTGTCATTCAAAATGCATATCTGAGATAAGGCAGAAAAAATCCCCCCCCCCCCCAGCTATTTTTGGAGGTGATAGAGTCACAAAAAAAAAAAAAAAAAAAAAAAAAAAAAAAAAAAAAATGACAGTTTGAGGCGATGAAGAGATAGTAACCCCTTCGGTCAGAAAGGTTGCCCCGTTTTTTCGGGTTCTCTCGGGCGGGTAGCGAAGAGAAATGAGTCTGATTTGGATTTCAGAAGGAAGAAGTAGAGTTTCCACAGTATTTCTGGATTGAGAGTGTATTAAGTAAGGTGAAGCTCTTAGAGCCAGCATAACGGAGTGATCTCCGATAAATCTATTTTAACGAACGTAGAGTGAGATGATTTAGATATTTTAATAAATATTCCAGTACGCAGAAGCTATTTGCTGTATTTAACTTAATGTCGGACCGGATCATCTGTATCCGAGTTCTTAATTGTAAATATTGTTTTGTTATATGCAAATAATATTAAATAAAATGTTACTCAATTTTAATTGGATGAGTTAGTATTCTTTTTGACATTCCTTCTCACTAGAACTGGTGAGTTGTGCCCGATATCACTTAGTTATATCGTTAGTGGCAGCATACTAAAACAAGTGAACTTTCTTCAAAGTTGTGTGGACTAAGGAAGAGTGTAACCATAGGAGCCGACTTTGGTCCCAAAGCTGGGTCTGCCACAAGGGCAGTTTGATTGAGGGGGTGTAGCTGAACATGTAATTTTTCGAATTGTGTTTTGTCGATACAAGGCGAGCTAATCGAGCCGAATGAGCTAGGGGGTCTGGAGGAGTCTTTCAGGCTCTCCCAGTGGGATCTGGGGCGAAACCCCAGGAACTGATGCAATTTGGGCATTTTAATGCAAATTCAGAATACTTTAGACCTCTTATCATCTTTTGATAACACATACAAAATGTATGTGCCTAGAAATGTATGTGCCTGTGGATATTTGCCTAGAAGCAGAATTTTGTGTGCTGATTCGATTCTCCGATAATCAATATAGCCACGAATAATAGTTTTAAGAAAAAGGTCGGCAGCTTGGATTTTAAGTGACATTTTAAACACATTTTCAGTCATGAGACTGCAAAAAGATTTAAAAAAAAAAAAAAAAAAACTGAGGAAAAGCGCGTGAGAAGGGCAAATGAGAAATTACTTAAAATAGCTTGTGTTTAAACATCTGCTACATTGTATAAGATTATATTATTCACAATTTTTTATATACTTTTGTTCAAATGCTACTTTATTTCAAGGAGAAGGTGGGGGGGGGGGGGTCAACAATTCATGCAAATACTATCAGTAATTTTAAACTGAAAGTTTCTATTTTAAGTCCATGATTCTGATTTAATGTTTTATTACGCAGCAATCTTTACTAATTGTGCAATGCACATTTTCCCATGGTTTACTCAAAATATCAGTTAATAAATATGGCAATCTAATCGTGTTTTTTTTTCCGCGATCTTTTGCCAAAATTTGCGTTCTTCTCGCTATCTTTCTAAGAAATTCACATTTTCTTGCGATTTTTTGTTGTAATTTACATTTTTCTCGCGATTTTTTGCCGAAAGGGTATAGCCGGGTTTCATAGTAAAATATGCCCTTGAGTCAACCACATCAAGTCCTACATGGATCGATAGCCCATAAAAAGAAATTCATTTCTCCCCAATTTCAAGTTTATATCACAAGACCACAGGGGGTTATGGTTCTAAACGCCTGTTTTGGAAAAGTGCGCATTTTGACGAAACTACTAAGCAAATTTCAATGAAAAAATTGAGGGATGTAAAAAACCACCATACGAATGTTTGACAACTTTTTCAGATTTTTTTAAACAAAAAGGCATTAAAAAAATTAAATTAAAAAAAAGGCAAAATAATATTCCGGCGGTTATGTGGGGCGTGTCTTGGACAAATTTCACGCCTTCTTTTCAAATCTCACACATTAATACACACGGTATTTTTAAAAGATGGCATGAAATTTGTCTGAGATACGCCCCACATTTCCGCCGGAATATGATTTTGCCATTTTTTTAATATGATGCACCATACGTAGAAAGTTGAAATTGATAGTGAATATGCATCATGCCTCATCGTATTTCATGCAAAAAACTTAAGATGGTCACTCAGAAATTTCAGTTTATTTTTAATTAAAATGTACATTTAAAAACAGGAAAAATGTTAGAAAACTTGTTCTTTTGTTTAAAAAAAATCTGAAAAAATTGTCAAATATTCGTATGATGGTTTTTTTACATCCCTTATTTTTTTTCGTTGAAATCTGCTTAGTAGTTTCGTCACAATGCACACTTTTCCAAAACAGGCGTTTAGGGTCATAACTCCCTGTGGTCTTGTGATAGAAACTTGAAATTGGGGAGAAATGAATTTCTTTTTATGGGCTATCGATCCATGTAGGACTTGATGTGGTTGACTCAAGGGCATATTTTACTATGAAACCCGGCTATACCCTTTGCATATTTCTCACGTCGTTTGCTGAAATTTGCGTTCTTTCCGCAGTCTTTTGCTGAAATTTCCTTTTTCCTTCCCGATCTTTTGCCAAAATTAGAGTTTTTCCGGGATGCTTAGCCGAAACTCGTGATTTTCCCATGATTATTTGATAAATTTTCTTTTTTCCTGCTATCTTTAAACAAAATTTGAGTTTTTCTCACTATTCTTTGCGTTTTTTGTGCTATTTTTTGACGAAATACGCGTCTTTTTCAATGTTCTTTGCCGAAATTCGAATTTTTCTGAGATCTTTTGCCGCAATTTACGTTTTCCTCGCGATCTTTTTCCGAAATTTGCATTTTCCCCAAGATTTTTTTGACAGAAAAATTGTTTTTTCTGTGCTATCTTTGAACAAAATTAGTTTTTTTTTTCCGCTATTCTCTACGTTTTCCCAGTTATTTTTTGACGAAATTTGCGTTTTTTCCGCAATTTTTCTGGGGTTTTTTGCTAAAATTCACGATTTTCCTCAGATCTTTTGCCAAAATTTGCGTTTTTCTCGCGATCTTTTATCGAAATTTGCGTTCTTCTCGTGATTTTTAGTCGAAATTTGCAGTTTTCCTCGCAACCTTTTGCCGAAATTCGCGTTTTCCCCACGATTCTTTAATAAAATTTGTTTTTGTCCTGCTATCTTTGAACGAAATTTGGGTTTTTTTTCGCGAGTTTTTGTAAAAGTTTGCGATTTTTCTGGGGTTTTTTGCTAAAATTCAAGATTTTCCTCTGATCTTTTGCCAAAATTTGCGTTTTTCTCGCGATCTTTTGTCGAAATTTGCGTTTTTCTCGCGATCTTTTGCCAAAATTTGCGTTTTTCTCGCGATCTTTTATCGAAATTTGCGTTCTTCTCGTGCTCTTTAGTCGAAATTTGCAGTTTTCCTCTCAACCTTTTGCCGAAATTCGCGTTTTTCCCACAATTCTTTGATAAAATTTGTTTTTGTCCTGCTATCTTTGAACGAAATTTAGTTTTTTTCCGCGATTCTTTGCGTTTTTCCTGTTATTTTTTGACGAAATTAGTGTCTTTTTCCGTGATCTTTTACCGAAATTCGAATTTTTCCGCGATCGTTTGCCACAATTTTCGTTTTTCTCGCGATCTTTTCCCGAAATTTGCATTTTCCCCAAGATTTTTTGACAGAAAAATTGCTTTTTCTCTGCTATCTTTGAACGAAATTAGAGTATTTTCCTCTATTCTTTTTGTTTTTTCCGCTATTTTTTAACGAAATTTGCGTCTTTTCCGCGATCTTTGTCGAAAATTTGCGACAAAGGGGTTTTGCGGACAAAGAGTTTTTTTGCTAAAATTCGCTATTTTCCTCTGGTCCTCTGCCGAAATTTACGTTTTTCTCGCGATCTTTAGTCGAAATTGCATTTTTCCTCACAACCTTTTGCCGAAATTCGTGTTTTTCTCGCGATTATTTGACAGAATTCGCTTTTTTTGTACTATCTTTAAACGAAATTCGCGTCTTTTGCGCGTTCTTTGGCCAAAATTCACTATTTTCTCTAGACTTTCTGAAAAATTCGACAGATTTTGCGTTTTTTTTTTTTCTGTGACTTTTTGAAAGAAATAATTTTTCCCACTATTATTTGAAAAATTCATATTTTTCTGTGATCTTTTGCGAAATTCCACATTTTTTGTCTGTGATTTTCTCGCTACTTTTTGACGGAAATTTCAAACATCTTTTGACGATTTTCATGTTTTTTTCACGATCCTTTCACAAAATTGACGTTTTTCGCGTCCCTTTGTCGAAATAGGCGTTTTCCAACGATCTTTTGATGAAATTAGCATTTTATCCCCGCTATTTTTTTGACACAGTTCACATTTATTGCACAATGTTTAGACGAAATTTGAATTTTTTCGCGATCTTATCTCCGAAGTTTAGGATTGATGACCGATTTGTTTTTAAATTTCGGAACAAATTACTCCCGCAAAAAGAAGCAAAAAGTCGAAAAAAAAGCAGAAAATCGTTCGCGAAAAAATCTGCCTGCATTTTTCAGGGTCTGCCAAGATATTGCAAGGTCTGCAGATATTTTTCAGGGTCTGCGCTGCAGACCTGCAGACCCGGAAGTCGGCGCCACTGAGTGTAACGTTCAACAATAGAGGATGCTACACTTTCAAAATTAATGATGGACAGAATGGATGGTTTTGAAATCAGAATGAATCATTTGGTCATGTCCAAATTCATGGATTCTAACCTTCGTATTTTATTTACTTTTTTTTTTTCCAGATATTTGTAAAAAATTAAAAAAAAAAAAGAATTAGAATTAATTTATAAGCCACGTAAAAATAAGAAACTTCTTTTGTTTTACAAAATTTTAGGTAATAATTGATTAAGGATGTTCTTAACAGCTTCACTCAACAAGCGCAAAACGTTTTGACACATTTATAAATTTATTTTTTAACAAAAATGTATAAAATTTGAATGCCGGACTATGGAAGCGATTTCGAATCGAACCTTTTTTCCCATTTTATGATAATTAATTTACCTATCCAGTTCTAAGCTATTTCGATGACGCAATCACCTGTTTTTCTCCCGCTTTTCGACCGGTTTTTCTGCTTTCGTCGTGAAATGAGATCAAAAGTGTCAACTTTAAAGGCTTGTGATGAAAAATCTGTTATGTTTTTTAAAAAAAACAGAAAATTGAGTGCAATTAGACAGTTTCTGATTAAAAATACCTGCTATTTTCATGCTTTTTCGAACAAAAACTAAATTAAAGCATGTGTCACAAAGTTGCCCTTTTTGATTTAAGAACACCCTTAAAGATAAATACAAAAATTAAAACTATTCACTTTTTTTTTCAAAATATCTGGTGACAGTTGATTAAAAAACCACCGGATGTTGGCAATTATGGTTTTGTGTATACACCGGAATGAATCATCCGAATGGCAAAATCTTTCCTTGTTCTCAGGACTTAGGGTTAGAAATTAGCGATCGTTAATCGTCAAATGCAACTAAATTATTAGATTTCGTGACCACAAAATTATGAATAGTCGTCAAATTTGACGCATAGCTTTTCTTTTACCTTAATTTTTGTTTACAGACGTTATCATTCGCATCTTAGCATAAATCCCCAGGCCACATATACTCCAAGAGCAATTGTTTTCAGCAAATAAGATACTGTATACAGAATGTTTTAAAATTTTAATGCCCCTCCTCGAAAAAAATGTAGAACTTGTGAAAATTTCAAATGTTATACCATAATTTTATCCAGAGGTTCTTTTATTTGTTATTTTTTTCC
Source organism: Maratus speculifer (assembly GCA_964019185.1). Taxonomy (NCBI): domain Eukaryota; kingdom Metazoa; phylum Arthropoda; class Arachnida; order Araneae; family Salticidae; genus Maratus; species Maratus speculifer. The sequence continues at coordinate 219,003,053 of OZ025291.1, forward strand.
CTCCTGATATATACGAGTCTTATCCCTGCTCATATCTAAAAGTCGAGTTTTCTTTCAATGAACATAATTGTTTGTAAATCTGTTTTATATGTATATTAGCTTTACAAAAAAGAACAAACTAAACATTTTTTTAGAATCCAATTTTTATAGTTTAATCAGGTTTTACACTTTTATGGAAAGCCAATGTTTATTTTGTTTTAATGATTAACGCAGAATGCTTAATGTGTACAGCCCAACTCCTGCCTTTAACACATAAAAATAGAAATAAAGTTATTGTTAACATGGTTACGAAAAGAAATGAGAAAATATGATGTAACATAAAACTGTAACCATGAAATACAATTTGGCATTAAGGGTGTTCTTAACGACTTCACTCAACAAGCCCAAAACGTTTTGACACATTTACAAATTCATTTTTTAACAGAAAGTTATAAAATTGGAATGCCTGACTATGGAAGCGATTTCGAATTGAACTTATTTTTCCATTTTATGATAATTAAATTACCTATCCAGTTCTAAGCTACAGTCCTCCCCACTTAATCGGGTAACGGATAATCGAATACCCCGCTTAATCGAATAAAATCCTCCGGAACCGGATTTAATACCGTTGGGCAAATGTTATTTTCCCCCGCTTAACCGAATACTTTGAACGAAAGGTCCTCGCTTAATCGAATAGCAACTGAGTGAGACAATTTGAACACGTTTCAATTGGAATTTCCTCCACACTTTTTGTCATTTTCGGTTGTTACACAAAAAACAAATTTCCAGCGTGGATTTCGCCTCGCAAGAGTACAAGGGATTGGTCAAGTGAGCTCCTTTCTTTGTTCTTTTTTTTTCGAATAAATTTTTAAAATGGTGAAATAAATTGGACAGAAATTTCCATCAATTTTCAATTTTGTTGACTTTCGTTTGTCAAAGGACATTTTTTTACTTTTTCCATTTTTTACAGGTATTTTTAATGGAGACATTTTAATTTTCAAAACCAGTTCCGAAATTGAAATCATCTTCATTAAAAAAAATCAACAATAAAAATAAAAAAAGTTAAAAACGACGAAGCCCTTTGAACAGATCAATCTCAGGTATCCATTGAAAAAAAAATGAAATGCGGTAGAGATATGCTGATAAATTTCTTAGGATTAGCATTAGCGAGCAAATCCTTTGGCGTGACTGAAGTAACCCATTAATAATAATGTCTTGTCAGTTAGAGGCTCAAGATGGTAATTATGATTCTATTCGAAAAAATAACTCTTCCACTTTTTACTGTAAAATTTCACATAAACCACTTTCATCTATTTTTTAAACCTGTATAAATTACGTATATTAAATTTTATTAACGAAATTTGGACCCAATTCACACAATCTGCATTAAATGTAATGTAAACCAAATGCATGTGTTTACGGACATTGAACTAATGCGTATCTACTTGAATTGTTTTGTTTTTAATTCAGTTTGCATTGTTCTATTAAATTTTTAACGATTTTTTGCTCTGGTAATTAAATATGCTGTATTTGATAATTTTGTCATTTTATTACACCTTAAATATTACATATATTTGACTCCCCGTTTAATCAAATACCCCGCTTAATCGAATATTTTTTCTGGAACCGTCAATATTCGTTTATGCGGGGACGACTGTATTTCGATGACGTAAATCACCCGTTTTTCTCCAGCTTTTCGACCGGTTTTTCTGCTTTCGTCGGAAAATATGCTCAAAAGTGTCAACTTTGAAGGCTTGTTATGAAAAATCTATTGTGTTTTTAAAAGAAAACAGAAAAATGAGTGCAATTAGGAAGTTTCTGAATAACAACTTCTGCTATTTTCATGCTTTTTTGAACAAAAATAAATTAAGGCATGTGTCACAAAGTTGCCCTTTTTGATTTAAGAACACCCTAAAAAAAAAAAAAAAAAAAAAAAAAAAATTACAGGTGCCATTTGACGCTTTACTTAGAGTTCCTAATTTTTAACTCTCACTGCTCATAACGGTAATGCTGGAATTAAAGTTGTTCTGAAATCTAAAAGGGCAAATTTGTAGTAATTTGTTGGAGTTTATGGGATGTCGTGATCGTACAAATTTGTAATAAATAATCGTTTATGTCATAAAATATCATTAAAGAATATTTATACGGGTATAATAATTGAGCATAAATTAGAAATTAAAAAATATTTTTTGAATGTATGTAACAGAGGGACAGGAAATAAATTTAGATAATGACAATCTAATACAAATATATGGCTTCACCATAGCAAATTTATAACATGGGTGTTAATTCACATATTCACATCATACACACGAAACTGGTAGATAATATTAGTCAGAAACGATGTAATCAAATCAAATTTTCTTTCTTTTTTCTTTCTTTCTTTCTTGAATTTCTTGCTAACATTTTTGCTGTGTTTGTCCAGAAATTTGATTCAAAACATCCACTTTCACGGTATTTTTTGAAAGGTCTTTTGCGTTCACCCCCCAAAAAAAAAAAAAAAAAAAAAAAAAAAAATTGAAATTGAATTTTACAAAAACCTTTACTGTGCCATTAGCAGTCTCACATATAGCTGTTTTTCCTACTTTCTATGTTTAGCTAGTAATTTTCAGTGTAAACTATGCATATTAGTAAAACTTCGTTTGAAGTCCTCGTACTGTCTCTAGAAACTTTTGAATAGGCGAATTTTATTTAAAGTAGTCCTAAAGTTTAATACAGAAATTGCAGTGTGTGACCCTTCAATCATTTTCGATCAAGCGCTCTTAGATACCTCTCACAGTAAATTCAGGACAATTTGTGTCACAGTAATTAACAATTAAGGGCACAGTTATTGAAGTTTGATATTTGCAATTAACAGCAGTTCACTCTGCACACATTCCATAAACTATTGTTGCTTTAACTTCGCATTTCTTTAATATGATGATTGTTATCATAATTTAAGACACATATCTGACAAAAAAAAAAGACAGTTTACTTTAGAAAAATAGCTTTATCGCGCGAAAGAAGGAAATGCAAACTATATTGCTAATTTATCGAGTTCACGAGGAATTTAATTTCTTAAGCGTGTATTCGAAAAAATATTTTTTCACCCTCAACAGCTCAAAATTTTCTGATACATTTACAGGCTCATTTTTAAAAGTAAAAACAAGAAACTTGCTGCAGTGATTTTTGAAGAGACTTATAAGATGCTGTATTATTTCATTTTTCGCCCAATTCATTAGAATTTTATTTATAACTATTATTATTACTATCTCAGTGACCATTTGTTTCGTTCCCCGATCTCCTGCTGCGGAAAATCCGCTTCAAAATGGCAATTTTGACAGCATTTTTTTGCAATATTTTGAGAATTTATCAAAAAATCGACAAGCCTGGCACATTGTACGCTTTCTAAATAAGAGATCTTGCCAGTTTGATGCGTTTAAGGGTGTATTCGAAAAAGTGATTTTCCATCTTCAACAGCTCGAAATGTTCAGATACAATTTTGGACACATTTTTAAAAGTAGAAGCATGAAACTTGCTGAGGAAATTTTTGAAGTGACGTACAAGGTGCCGTGTGATGTAATTTTTCGCTGATTTAATTAGAATTTGATTTATAAGCAATTATTTTCTCAGCGTGACCCTTTTTTTCGTTCGCAGACCTCCCGCTTCGGAAAATTTGGTCCAAAACGCCGTTTTTGACAGCATTTTTTGCAACATTCTCTGCATTTATCAAGGAATTGATAATCACGGCACCTTGTATAGTTTCTAAATAAGAGAATTTGAAAGTTTCGTGCAATTGAGAGCAAAAATGAATCTAAAAATAAATCTGAAAAAAGGCAGTTTTGATCGGAATACACATTCGGATTGGAATACATCCTTAAACCGTAAATACTACAAATTATACATCATTCATTGCATAGATCACGGGTGAATACATTAAAAACCATCATATCATATCATTACTACCCTTGCAGCATTTCTTACAGATCACGTTCATACGCTACATTATTGTTCAGCAAATATTATTCTAATCCTCTTCTTTCTTCTAACCTTTTCGACATTCTGAAACATTGTTACAAAACCGTCGAAACATACCACACGAGCAAGTCACCTCATAACTGTCCGCAATATTACTCTTTTGAGCCTAAACTGAGAAACAAAATGTCATATCGGTTCGTTCCCGTTTTCTTATTACCTCGCAGGCAATTACTTTATGTCTGCCCATAAAAATCCCCCCCAGAGCAGTCGTAAAGAGGAGTATTAAAATCCTGCACTAATCCTACATGTCGTAATCTGAACAGTGAACACTACGCTAGACATTTTGGGCTTTACCGTAAAGCACAGCATGCCTCATTTAGCATACGCTTGGACTATTTTCGAGATGCGCAGAGATAAAATCCATAAATTAGAAGAGAGGAGAGAGTGGGAAGACCAACAATTTATCTTCAGGGGCGTGGTGGGGGGAGGGGGGTCAGGTGTCATTAGAGTACAAACCTGGAATTACAAAAGTTTCATCAAAATGAAGTGTCGTGGAAAGACAGACTGTTTGTGCTTTCTTCATCAGAAGTGCATAGAAAGATTTTTAACGGTTTCAAATTTGGAGGAAATGATGCAAAAACTATTGTTGGTGAATATGCAGAAATTTTTACATAATTTACAATAAATAAAAAAGAAGTAGAGGAAGAAAAAATGATAAAGAAAGAGAGAATTGGATGCAATAAGAGGAAAAGCAGATTCTTCGACACTAAATAAAGGTTTCTTTTCCCCCCAATACGACTCCCTACTATGCATGCTTGGCATTTGAAGATTATTGGCGAATTTTCTCCTTTCTCTACGAAAAGTTTCGGAATTCAAATTTATTTTATTAAAATAAAGACACAACCAGAAATGCACGAATTTTTGCACAGTTGATCTTTTTCTCAGATACTCAAAGATGGATACTTTTTACTTTAGACTGTCCAATATGGATGCTTTTTCTTGTATTAGTCAAACATGATGCTTTTTGCTAGGCATCAGTCACAGGTGATGATTTTAGTTTCAGACAGTAACCTTTAAGGCTGTTCTCAAATCAATTGGGCAACTTTAAACTAGCTTTAATTTATTTTGTTCGAATATTTTAAATATACGAATGCATCAAACGTCCATAGACTTTACATTAGTGAGGGAAATTTGGAAGCTGTGTGAAAAGCCCTCTTAAGTCACAAACTCATAGTTGCTTGCAACTAAAATGATTTATAGCAAATATAAGTATGATGCAATGTTTGCTCCATAAAAATATTTTCCTACTCTCAACAGCTCGAAATTGTCTGACACATTTTCAGACACATTTTTAAAGGTGAAAACATGAAACTTGATGACGTGATTTTTGATGAAATGTATAAGCTCCCGTGTGTTTTTATTTTTCGCTTAATTAATTAGAACTTCATTTATAAACAATTATTTTTTTCAGTACAGCCATTTTTTTTTTCGTTTCTAACTCTCTCGCTTCTGAAAATTCAATTGAAAACGCACGCTTTGACAGCATTTTTTGCAATATGTTCTGCTTTTATCAAACTATCAAAAAGCATGCCACACTATACAGTTTCTGAATAAGATCATCTGCCATTTTGATGCATTTCAGAACAAAAATGAATTTAAAAATGAGTCAGAAAATAAGATTTTTGAATTTGAGTACACCCAAAATATATAATTTCTAACAGTATCAGAAAAATTAGAAAATCAAATTATTGCACAAAGTCAATTTTTTTCTTTAGAATAAAAGTTCTTATCAGCCTATGAGTAACTCTTTTATTTAGCATATATATAGCGTATGTTAAATAATAAGAAATTTTGCTACGTTTAAAATCTTTAGTGAATATTCATCATAAACAATGTGCAAAATTTGATTTTTTTTATGACAGCAAACTAATTGAATCAGTATTTATAGAAACGAAATTGATTATTTCGATATATGCGATAGGGTCTGTAACCAAGAGGAAAAGCCCTCAGAGAGAGACTTTCCCAGCAAAACGTTTAGACGTGACGTATCTGTATTATCAAAAAATCCCTTTCGGCATGGCCTATAGGCGGAGGTAGATTTCGAAAAGTTTTCATCTCAAAAAAAAAAAAAAAAAAAAAAAAAAAAAAAAAAAAAAAAAAAAAAGCCTATTTTTACTCAAATGCCCATTTTGGCAATATATTTTGAATTATATTCTTACTTTATTTAAAAAATTGAACAATATGCTCATTATATAGTTCCTAAATAACAAAAAACTGTTAATTAAATTCGTTTGACAGCAAAATTGAATTTAAAAATGAGTCATAAAATAACCAATTTATTATTTTAATACATCCACAATTCTTTAATCAAGATCGCTTTGAGAAATTTTGTGCGAAGTGCCTACTTTGACAGATTTTTTTTAAATATATATTTAGCCTTTATCAAAACTCTGACCAATACGGCACATTACACAGTTCCTAAATAACAAATAACTGTCAATTGAATGCGTTTGAGAGCAAAATTGAATTTAAAAATGAGTCATAAAATAAACAATTTGTTATTTGAATACAACCTCAATTCTTTTATCATGATCGCTTTGGGAAATTTTTTTGCGAAGTGCTTACTTTGACAGCTTTTAAAATATATATATTCACCCTTTATCAAAAAATCGACGAATACGCACATTATATAGTTCCTAAGTAACAAAAAACTGTCAATTGAATGTGTGTCAGAGCAAAATTGGATTTAAAAATGAGTCATAAAATAACCAATTTGTTATTTGAATACCCACAGTTCATTAATCATGTCGCTTTGGGAAATTTTGTGCGAAGTGCCCATTTTGGCAGCCTTTTTTTAAATATATTCTGCCTTTATCAAAAAACTGGCCACTCCGTCACATTATATAGTTCCTAAATAAGAGAACCTGTAAATTGGATGCGTTTGAGAACAAAAAAAGATTTAAAAATGACTCGGTAAAAACGCAATTTCTTAAATTTCCGCAAATTTTAATCACGATAACTTCGTGAAATTCTGTTCAAAATACCCTTTTTGGCAGCCTTTTAAAATATATATTCTGCCTTTATCAAAAAACCGCCCAATACGTCAAGTTATATAGTTCCTAAATAATAGGACCTGTAAATTGGATGGGTTTGAGAACAAAAATGAATTTAAAAATGACGCATAAAAAACGCAATTTGTTATACTTAATGAATTTTTTAATGATGAAAACTTCGGGAAATCTGTTCAAAATACCTTTTTTGGCAGCCTTTTTAAAAATATATTCTGCCTTTATCAAAAAATTGGCCAATACGTCGCATTATATAGTTGCTAAATAATAGGATCTGTCATTTGGATGCGTTTAAAATCAAAAATGAATTTTAAAATGAGTCAGAATATAAGCAGTTTGGATTTGAGGTTTTTTCTCCAACTCCTATTTTTGTTTAATTTATTTTTGCTATAAGAATTGGTTCTATGAAAAATTTGTCAATATAAAAATTGTAGATATTATTGTGAAGATGTAAAATAAATTTAATTAGATTTAATTGCTTAAGAATTGAGTAAGTTATGGTTTTTTTTCTTTTTCCTCCCCCCTTTTTCTTTTCGTTTTTAATTTTTTTCATCGGTAAAAATTGGTCCTATCAAAAACTTGTAAATACAAAAGTTTTAGATAATATTGAGTACATTTATATAAAATTTAGTTGGATTTGATATCTTGAGAATTGACGAAGTTATGATTTTTTTTCTCCCAAAAACCATGTTTTTTTCGCCCCTTGAGCCCACTTTTAACTTTATCAAAAATCTGTCACGCATAAACTTTTTCCTCATTTTTTAGAAGTAATATAAACTTTAAACTGATTCGATATCTATTTTAATTAAAAAGTTATCGCGTTTTTTCTGTTTTCACAAAAACCCTCCTAACTTTCACCTCCTTGGTCCGATTTTGCCCATTAACGAACTTAACCGAGATTTTATGCCCTTTGATTTTATGTAAAAGTTTGATGAAGATCTGAGCATAATTATGGAAATTATCGTGTCTAGAAGAAAGTGATATACACCGATAGATAGATAGATAGATAGATAGATAGATAGATAGATAGATAGATAGATATATATAAACTTTTTTACTGATGGTAGTTTTGGGGTCTAGGAGTCATGATTCGTGTAGATCCGCAAAAATTTTTCAGAAATTCCAACATGGGAGACAATGCAATAGGTAGTATTTCATACGAAATCTACCTAAAATGTCCCTGGTTAGTCAAAAGTAACCGATCAGATATTTCTAAAACTTTGTTTTACTTGCCTTTGCCTCTATTATTGCTTTTCGAATTTTCCAAAAGTAAAGAAACATTTGTCAAAATCTTTTATAGACAAACAAGATAAGGTAAGAGAAAAGATTAAAATCAGTTAAAACTGCATTTAGTGCAAAGGAAAAGAAGAAGAAGAAGAAGAAAAGTGACAAATGTTTGTCAGCTGAAAGTTTTGTGATTCTTAGAACTGATTAGGGAAAAGCTAGTTTACAGGAATGCAGTGGTTAGGGCTTTCCCGAAGGGAGTTTATCATATCAGATTTCCAGCTTTTCCCGTCGCAATGTCGCCTTTTGGGAAGCAAAAGAATAACTTAATTTTAACTTTTCCATTTGACAATTTAATGCGTTTTCGAGCATAAGTTAAATTATAAAATGTGTTAAGGCTGTTCTCAAGTGCTCTACTCAAGAAGTGCTAAACTTTTTGACTGGAAATCCTGATTATGGAGGCAATTTGGAATCTAACTTACTTTTCCATTTTTTCATCACCAATAAATTACCTATTAAGTTATAAACAATAAAAAAAAAAAAAAAAAAAAAAAAAAAACTTCGTATATTTTCTACAGCTATAGCTTATAAACTATAGTAAGTATGTTATTACAGTGTATCGTGTATCCTGCCTTTTTTTTTTACGAGTGCACTGCGCTATTTATAAAGTTATTACAGATGTGTTAGAACTAGCGATAAATTCATAAATAAAAAAGGAATTAATTAATTAAAATTAATATTATACATGATAAATAATAATCTTCCTCTTCTTCTTCTTCTTATTTATTATTCATATTAATAATTTTAATTTTCAATAATTAATTACCTGTTTATTTATGAATTTATCACTGGTCCTAACACAGCTATAACAAAGTGACTACTCATTATTTCTATATACTATTTATTTATTATTTATTATTTCTATATGTTAAAGCTGTTCTCAAATCGAAAAAGGCAACTTTATGACACAAGTTTTAATTCATTTTTATTCGGAAACGCATGAAATTAGCAGAAGCTGTCAGTAAGAATGTTATTTAAAAAACGATTTTCATTTTTTGGCAAACGCTAAAAATCTCGAATTTTTGGACGAAAGGAGAAATTCCAGTCTGCGAAGGGGAAAAACGGATTATCACGTCACCCAAAATCGCTTATAATTCAATACATAAATTGTTTATCAAAAAATGGAAAATGTCTTTCGATTTCAAATCACTTCCGTAATCAAAGTTGCCAATTTTGTGCGTTTAAGATTAAAAATGAGTCAGTAAATGTGTCAGAAAGTTTCGGGATTTGACTTAACATATATGTATATATCATTTTTTATGCATTATGTACTAAAGTTTAAAAAATACTGATTGTGAAAACAATAGTTAAAAAATAGTAAATTTACCAATTTATATGATGTATCAATTGCCAAATGTTTTGTCCAGTTACAATTATTATTATTATTTTTATAATGTAGTACGCATTCAATTTACTGAAATATGCTGGAAAAAAAAAAAAAATGGTGAAACATATAATACCAGTAATTGATCAGTTTCCCTTTGTAATATAGTTAACACTATCTTTTTATCTGGTGTTTTCAAAGATGAAAGCATAGAAAATTCCCCACTCACCTGTGAAATTATGTCAAGCATACCATAATTTCTCAAAATACACCGAGTAAATCTAGCATGAAAGCTAACTATACCTGACTTAGGTAATGTTCCAGAAAGACAATGCAACAGCAAATGACAAACGTGACAAATGCGACGTACCAAATGAGAGGGATTTCAGTATCATCTAACGATATTATTGTGTTTCTCGTTCCTCATTTCATTGCATAATAAAAAGATTCTTCCTCTTGAAATCTAACTTTAAGGGAGGAATAATTCATAATGACAATCACTCGGCTGTAGATGGGCATGATAATCCTGTGGAAACAGAGATACGATAAAATTTGAATAGTCATCAATGAACATGGGTGTGTTGAATCACTTTAATGGAATCTCATTCAATGAAGAACGATGCTATTGAAGGCTTGAGAGAAGGATTATGAACTGTCTATTTATGGATTCGGGTATCATTACTATTTTGCGAGGTCTAATTTTCTCTTTAAGCGCGCATGAGTGAATTTAGTTAAACTATTGTGTTGTATTATTCTATAATCTGTCTATCTAGACATTTGCATATCTTGTTAATTATATAGAAGTTCCAATACAGAAATTAGTTTATAAGAAAACGAATGTATCTTGAAATAAAAAAAGGAAGTGTGCTGAATCACTTTAATGGAATTTCATTCAATGAAGAATGAACGATGATGCTACGAAGATTTGAGAGAAAGACTATGACTCGTATATTTATATGGATTGCATTATTTCGTGAGATAAGGCTGTTCTCAACTGCTCTGCCCAACAAGCGCAAAATGTTTTGACATGTTTTCAAATTTATTTTTTTAATGGGAAAATTGCAAAGCCTGAGCATGGAAGCGATTTGGAAGCCAACTCAGATTTCCTTATTTTGAATAATACATTACCTATTGAGTTATAAGCTTCACGTGACAAGGCCAGTTCACCCCAGTTTAGCCTAGTTTTTCTTCTCTCGCACAGAAAGTTAGTTCAAAACGCCCAGCCTGACACTATTTTCTGAAAAATCTTTTGAGTTTACAAAAAAAAAAAAAAAAAAAAAAAAAAAAGGGGGGGGGGGCGAGGAATTGAATGCACTTAGATTGTTTCTGAATAATAAAACCTGCTGGTATCATGCATTTCCGAACAAAAATAAATTAAAACTTGCGTCATAAATCACCCCTTTTGATTTAAGAGCAGCCTTAAGCGTGCATGAGTTAAATTATTATAGTGTATATCTACTATCTATCAGGGTTGTTAAATACCCGGTTTTTTTTCAGAAAAAACCCAACTCACTGTGTTTTTTCAGGGTTTTTGGGGTTTTTTTTGGGGGGGGGGGGTTCAGGGTTTTTCGGGTTTTTTCAGGGTTTTTCGGGTTTTTTCAAATTTTGGGGGCTTATTGGAGGTGGTTCAGAATGCTTGAAAAAAAATGTACTTATTATTAAATTTAAAGTAGCTAATTGATTATTACAAATATATATAAATCAATGACAGTAATCAAAATTATGATAGATAAATTGATTATTAGTAATAATTTATAAAGTAAGTATTTTTTATTATTACTAAATAATAGAATAAGCCAAGTAATTCTACATGTCTACATAATTAAATTAGGATTCTAAGCATATAGGGTATTTTGTTATGAGTTTCTATTGTATAACAAAGAACAGATTACACATCAAAGTACTTTTTTAATGGGAAAAAATTTGCTTGTTACTTACACATACTAAGAGATTAACTAACAATTATTTCTTTTAAAAATTGTGATGGTTTAATTAGGACATTTTTTTCGGGGGGGGGGGGAGGGGTGATGATTATAAACTTTGAGTGGTGTACTGATATTCAGAAATATATTACAATATATTATATATGTAATATAAATACATAATTTAAAGTTGAAATTTTGAAAAAAAAACACTTGGGTTTTTTCCTGGGTTTTTTCAAGTGGGTTTTTTCTGAAAAAACCCACCCGGGTTTTTTGGGCTGGGCAAAATCATAACAACCCTGCTATCTATATAGTCATCTGAATACCTTGATAACAACATAAAAGTTCCAATATAGAAATTAACCTATAAAATAAAGAATATGTCTTGAAATTATTATTATTTCTTTTATTAATATGTTGAATCAATTTAATGGAACCTCATTCGATGAAGAACGATGCTTTGAAGCCTTGAGAGAAGGATTATGAACTGTCTGTTTATGGATTGCATTACTATTTCGCGATATCTAATTTTCTCTGTAAACGCGCATGAAGGAATTCAGTTAAATTATTGTACTGTATTATTCTATTATCTGTCTAAGTAGACATCTGAATGCCTTGTTAATTATATAAAAGTTCCAATGCAGAAATTACTCTATTTAAAAAAAAAAAAAAAAAAAAAAAAAAAAAAAAAAAAACCGAATATATCTTGAAATAAGAAAAAGGAAGTGTTTTGAATCACTTTAATAGAATTTCATTCAATGAAGAATGAACGATGCTATTATATTGCAGATATTCATGATGTCCACGAAGTTTCACGATGTGTCTCAATTGATAAAAAATAGTGGGAAAGCATATTTATAAATTCACGATTCCGTATTTAGTTTCACGTATTATATGAAGCTTTGTGTGCACCATTTGTAAATAAACATCTTCATGACAACTTATAATTATTATTATTATTATTTCGAAAATGTACATTTTATACAATATTTACATAGTTATAGATGAATACATTTAGGTGATTAGTAAAAAGTCATGATTCTAAATTACAATTATATTTCTAGCAACTTTTCCCTTTTAAAATTGAAACAATATTTTATTTTCTCCCACTTTTTGAAGACCAAGGAATAATGCAGTCTTCTTACTGTGTCCAAGTACAATACATAAACTAAACTAAAATAATAAGAAAAAATGTTTTTAATATCAATTATCTAGTAGGTAAAGAAAGAAAGAAAAAAGTAAAAAAAAAAACGAATTATGTGAAATTATATCAATGGCGAAATAGATCAATTTTCATTATAGTAAAGTATAATAACTCACTTTTTTCCTATAAAAATGATTTAGCTGATATTAAAAAGCTTTTGTTATTATTGCAAATAAAGAATCAATTATTTTTTACTGTTACGTAATCAAAAGTATATATTTGTGAATTTACTAACCATGCGTGAAGAAAGAAAAAAAAAAAAAGAATAAGAAGTTTATCAAATGCTTACCTGTTGACTATATATATCGTGCAAACAAGATGAAAAACATAAGCAATAGATAATTACGTGTAACAAGGGCTATAATTTGATCAGTTTTAGCTATTCCTGTTTACTATTGATTATATAACTTTTTCAGAGATAGTTATTATTGCACAAAGAAAGCATTTTTATGTTTGAAAAGTTTGGGGAAAGAAGTACTCATTAAAAAACATGTTTTTTAACGATTGTATCATCAGATTGCAGCTGTTAACACAACCATGACATCATATGCAGACAATTTTGAATTCACCAATATCCTGTTTATACAGCGAGCAAAAAGAGTATTTGTACACCAGGTAAATTTGTTGTAGCATATGTATAGATAAATAAAAAGCATCTAAGAATTAAAAATACCAATAATTATATAAAACAAATAAACATATTTAATATCTGGCTTAATAATTATATTTGAAATATGAAAACATAAAAAAGTAGCATTTGTACTGTCCCCTCCCCCCCAAAAAATGCACACTAGCAATAAAAATAGGACTATTTACAAGTTAAAAACAGTGCTAATATTTAATATGCATGCCCTTTGCTTAAATTACAGCTCGTAATCGTTTAGGCATTGATTCTATTAATTGTGACATGTTTAACTGCTGATTTGTAGCCATCCTTCCCTAAGAGCTTGCTTAAGTTCTGATTTGTTAGAATTTTTTTTTTTCCTTATTTTAACATCCAAAATATGCCATAAATTTTTAATCAGATTGAGGTCTGATGATTGTGGTGGCGTTTTCAATTGATTTTTTACATTATAAAGCAACCATAAACTCGTAATATATGCAATGTGTTTCGGATCGTTATCTTGTTGGAAATAATATAAATTAGGAATTCCTAATTTTGAGAACACTATTAGATAAATGATCTCGCAATATACTAATATATTATTTAGCATTCATATTGCCTTCAATAAAGGTCATTTCGCCAACTGCTTTAAAAGACATGCATCCCCAAATTTAAGAACACCCTTAAGGGTGTTCTTAAATCGAAAAGGGCAACTTTGTGACACATGTTTTAATTTATTTTTGTTCGGAAATGCATGAAAAACAGGTGATCATGCGATCGAAATAGCTTAGAACTGGATGAATAATTTAATTATGATAAAATGGAAAAATGAGTTCGATACGAAATCGCTTCCATAGTCAGGCATTTCAATTTTATATATTTCTGTTAAAAAATGAATTTGTAAATGTGTCAAAACGTTTTGCGCTTGTTGAGCGGAGCAGTTAAGAACACCCTTAGGGAAAATGGGTAGTTATTTATATTTTCTTCTTATTTAAATAAATGAATAATTAAGAGAATATTATCAAATTTGGTTTCTATGATTACTTATGGAAAAAATCGTCTGCATGCAAATACTTGTTTCGCTCACTGTATGGCCCCCCCCGGACTTGAATGCATTGGCAGCTTCGACTTTCCATGCTCTCAATTAAATTGTCGGACACCAAAATAGGCAGCGCCGATCAGATATAGACTTGTTCCAGCTCATTTAATGACCTTGGAGGAGGAATTAAAGCTGCAACCAGTCTTCGAAGATAGTCCTAAAGATGGCCTATCGGATTCAAGTCTGGAATGTGAGCTAGCCATTCCATTCTCTCCAAACTGTGATCCTCAAGATAATCCTCAACAACCAGAGCTCGGTGTGGTCTCGCATTATTATCTATTAGAATGAAACCATTGCTAATAACATCGGCATATGGACGCACATATGAATCAAGGATCTCATCCAATATCTCGCACCAGTCAGAGTTTCTCCATGGAACACAGGCAGGTCAGTGTGGCTTCCGAGTGAGATCACTGCCCAAACCATGATTCCACCGTTTCTGTACCTATGTGTTTCGACAGTGTTTGATTGATGGTATCGAGTGCATTGTTCTCTCCAGATCAGAAGACGTCCTGAATCGCTCTCAAGTGGGAATCTGGACTCGTCAATGAAGAGTACAGAAGCCCACTGTTGTCTGGCCCAGGAAATGTGTTCTCTTGCCCAACATAAGCGAGCCCTTCTCTGTCACACGACAGAGAGGGCCAGTTGTTGGGAGGGACACACAAAAGTGGTTGCCTTGCATAAAGACCTGCATTGTGAAGACGTCTCCGCTCCGTAGTAGCGGATATTCTTCTCCCTGATGCTACAAAGTGGTCTGCAATGAGTTGCGAAAGAGCAGTGCGCCTTCTCCTTTGGGCCGAAAGAGCTAGAAACCGGTCTTCTGTATGTGTTGTTATACGTGAGCGGCCTGGAACTGGACCATGTCTTCTGGACACAGAATCTTCGTGTTCATACTGATCCTAAAGTCGTTGGACTACACTGCAAGACACATTGAGCCGTCTAGCAGTATCGGCCTGTGACAACCCCATTTCCACCCATTCTACCACCGCCACCTTAATGAGTCGGGCAAACCACTTTTTCTAGACATCTCTAGACTTTACTGGCTGTTGTGAACAAAACTGACAACAGTAGTTCAAATACAACAAAACTTGCACGCAAAATTACGAAAGCTTCGCAATTGCATATTTTTTTCTCATTCACAAATACCTATTCTTTTCTATAAAATAAAAGTGGTAGCTTGGTAGCTGTAATTTTTGCGTAAGTTTTTTTTTTTTTTAAGTTTATTATCGTCATTCATATAACTATGAAGTTTCATATGACTGCCATTTTTTGCCTTGGTGAGTTTCGAAAAACATGTTGTACCTTAACTTTTGGAGGCCAGTGTAACTATAGTCAGATATGGCAATCCCAAAATTTTCTTCTATCTCAGACACATTAATACTTCCTGAAAAATACAGTTATAAGAGCTCTATCGACTTGGTGATTTACACCAAAATCTAGTCAGCATCAACTTGTGTTAACTGATTCTGAAGTTTGATGAAAATTCGTCCATTCGTTTCTGTGATAGAGCTATTGCGAAAATCTATAAAAAAAAAAATTCGAGATTAAAGTGCCACCTGTTGGGTGATGTACACCAAAAACTAATCAGGATCAGTTTTTATCAGGTACAAACTGAATCTAAAATTTGATGAAAATCCTTGCATTAGTTCTTGAGATACAGCTATTGCAGAAGTAGTGAAAAACGCATCTTAATAGCGCTACCTTTTGAGCAATTTACACAAAAAAATATACAACGCTAATTTATTTCAACTTCTAACTGAAATTGAAATTTTGTGAGAATTGGTGAATTTGTTCTTGTGATAGTTACTGCGATAATCATGAATAATGCAGCATAGCACAGCATCACCTATTGGGCTATTTACACCAAAATGTAGTCAGCACCAAACAATATGACAGTTTTACGAAAATCTATGCTTTATTTCTTGAGATATAGCATTCAGAACTCGTGAATAATGCAGCATAGCAGCTCGACCTCTTGTGCGATTTACACCAAATAGCAATCAGCACCAGTTTTTTATATCAAGGATTAACCAAATGTAAAGTTTTGTTAAATTCCGTCCATTAGGTTTTGAGATAGCGCGCCCACATACAGACAAGCAGAGTCACAGACAGATATTTTGTTAAAACATGTTTTTCGGGATATCTGACCCCTAAAATGGGTAAATCCGTTAAAATTTCTAATTAGAAAATTTTTACGAATACTTTCTTGTAAAGATTGAAGAAAATAAAAAAAGGATTATTTCCGTGTATTGCTATTTAAATAATAATAATATAAGGATTTATGTACATATAAAAAATGAAACATCATACAGAAATATTCTTTTGACATATCACAGAAATATTCTTCAATTTCTTCAGATTTTATTTTTATATACTGTCTTTCTATCATTATCTTTTTTTCATGTTACATTGTTTCTTAGATCAGTTTCGACAAACATAAAATCCTAAAATATTAATGGGTGTTGGCAAGAATACTGACATCAGTGGTTTTAGTAATAGAAACTCAAATATTTATTTCTCGAGATTAAAAAAAAAAAAAAAAAAACGAAATAAAGTAAAAACATTATCTCGAGTTTCCCATTATCTCAAAACTATTATACTAGAAGAAAAGATTACATTTTGAAATAAATAAGAAATGAAATGAGAAAAAAAAAAAAAAAAACCTGTTTTAAGAAAAGAAAGATAAAATTATATGCAAAATTAAATTTGAGACTCTCAATTTTATTTATTTATTTGTTCATTTGAGTATAATAAAAAAAAAAAAAAAAAAAAAAAAAAAAAGAGAAAATACAAGGTTGAACAAAAATTAGATTTTCAAATTGAAAAAAAAGTTTGCAGTTCTGTTTTCTCTCCTCGTTTTTTCGTTCTTTTTCTTTAATAAAATAAATTTGTTTTAACTAAAAGTATTTTCTTTTTTGTTTGTTTGTAATTTATTCAGAAAAGCAATATAAAATAAAGTGGAAAGAAATTTTTGTTGCAGTTTAAAATCAAATCAATTAAACTTTTTATTTTATTTTATTTTTCTGCATTCGGAATACTCTTGATAAAATTTATCAAAAACTTAATTTAAAAATATTGGAACGATGTTTTATTTATTCGCAAACTGATTTTCAAATATTTAATGTAGTTTATAAATGTTTCGATTAGATTCTAAACACACACACACATACATTATTATTATTATTATTTTATTTATTTATTTATTTTTTTTGTTTACCCATCATACGTAGTATAGGGTAAGTCTTGCAATCGTTTTTAAAATCGATTTTTTTTGACGGATTTACACGTTTTAGACACTGGAGATTTCGAAAAACATATTTTTAGAAAAAAAAAAAAAAAAAAATTGCCGTCGTCTGTCTGTCTATGTGTCTGTAAACGCTATATCTCCCTAACAAATTGAGATAGAGACTTAAAATTTCGCATGTACTTAGTATGTAAGAATGGGACGAAGCCTATTTAATATCGGTAACCTCTATTATCCGGAACTATTTTTTTCGGACTCTCGAAAAATTCGTTCTGATGAAAAGTACATAAAAATTTTCGAAATATTTTATTTTAAGGAAAGATCATAAAAGGCAATAAAATAACACAAATTTTACATATTGAACGAAGTCGATCGAATTATTAGTTGCCGAGATATTTGTAATCCTGTTTTCCACATTCTTCGATTTTTCATGACCCTGTATTTCATTCAAATTTCAATTCAAAGATATACACTGGCGGAAAAAAAAATCCCAACACCAATAAAGACTTATGTTAGCTAAACGAAATTTTGTAGGCGTGTTTATACATCTGAAAGACGACATTGATTAAAATTTCATGCTTCGTGCATACGTGTGGCGCTAGTAGTGCCATTCACAACTTTAAAACCAGGTTTGCTTTAAATGCTTGCTGTAAAGTTTGTGAGCATTATTTATCTACAAAATTTGACGGATTGAGTTGATATTGATCATGAATGCCTTTAAGAAGATGAAGAAGCTATTATCATCAGCTCTCCGAGTTGGAAAGACGTCGTAAAGTAGGACAACGAAAAAGCGGAATTTCTTTCCGCAATTTTTCAGAAAGACTTGGACGGAATGTATCCACTGTGCATGATTGTTGGGAGCAGGGGTCAAGGGATGGTACTGCCTCAAGAAGACCAGGCTCCGGGTGACCACGTGGCACTACTGAGAGGGAAGACCGTCGTATTCGGCGTACGGCCTTGGTGCATCGTATTGCGTCTGCGACAGAAATTCGAGCTGCAGTTGGTACCACAGTGACACAACAGACTGTTAGAAATTGGTTATTTCAAGGACAGCACGATGCAAGGCATGTATTCCACTGACTCAAAGTCATTGCAATTTGCGACGCCAATGATGTCAAGCCAAAGCTCACTGGAGGATGAAGTGGAGATCTGTTGTGTTTTCTGATGAAAGCATGTTCTAGCTTGGTGCCAATAATGGCCGTGTGCTGGTCAGAAGGAGGCCAGAGGAACGCCTGCAACCAAACGGACTGCGGCCTAAACACATTGGATCTACAATCTGGAGTCATGGTCTGGGTAGCAATGTCCTATGACAGCAGAAGCACTCTCGTGGGTCTCTCAAACACACTGACTATAAATGTGTACGTTAGTCTGGTAATTTAACCTGTAGTGCTGCCATTAAAGAAAAGCTTTCAAGAGGAGATTTTCAACAGGATAACGCTCGCCCTCATGCCGCTGTTGTAACGCAACGTGCTCTACAGAGTGTCGACATGTTACCTTGGCCAGCGAGGTCACCAGATCTGTCTCCCATTGATCACGTATGGGATATCATTGGATGAGAACTTCGGTGTTATCCCCAGCCAACACTGACCATCACAGTATTGACACAGCAAGTACAACAAGCATGGAACTCCATACCTCAAAGTGACATTCGGTATCTGTATGACACAATGCATGCACGTATGCAGGCTTCCATTCAAAATTCGGGCGGTTATAGCAACTATTAATGTAACAGCATTTCACATTTGAAATGCATTTTATTGACCTTAAATTAACCTGTGATCTCGAAAATCTAATCAATTAAACATGTTAACTAGACAAGTACACTGTCCAAATTTCATTACTCTACAATAAGTTTTTCTTGGTGTTGGGATTCTTTTTTCCGCCAGTGTATTTTAATTGGATATGAGACGCTTAATCCGACGCAATAAACTGTTAGTTAATAAGATTATTATTTTTGGAGTTATAAGGATGTTTCTTTTTTGCAATTCAGTACTACTTGAGTAGTATGGCGTGTTGTACAATTTGTCGAAATAGATTCATCAGCAACTCATTAATAAAGCATTACTATGCATAATAAAAATATTTAAATACACGTTTAAATTTTGTTTTGGAATGGCAATTTCGAATGGCACTTTATAAATGGTTTACAAATGTATTTTCATATATTATATATACATATACAGGGTGTATCTAAACTACTGGGCAAAACTTTAAGGGGGTGATAGTACACATCAAGACAAACAATATTAAATAGGAAACCAAGGGTCCCAAGCGTTTTCCAAAGGAGATAGCCGCGATTAAAGTTTAGGGTCCAAATTTTCAAATAAACATAAAAGACGGAAAAATTGGTCGATTGATTTGCGGTTTTCACTAAAACTATTCTTTATGTTGGTATTTTCTTGAAAATAGATTATAAAGATAAATTTCGAAAATGTAGATAGAGGACGCATTAGAATTTGGAGTAACGAACAACTGTTTTGGGCCGTTATATTTTTTGCATCTCATTGAATAGTTTCGCAAGCTTAAACTTAAATTTTCAGCTCAAAATCTGAATAGTCGGGAGTGGTTAAGTAGCACAAACAGAACTGTGTTCAGAGGGTTCAAATTTCAAATGATTATAAAAAACGAAAAAATTGGTCGATTGATTTGCGGTTTTCACTAAAACTATTCTTTATGTCGGTATTTTATTGAAAATAATTTATAAAACTTAATTTAAAAAAATCACGATAGAGGGCGCTTTAGACTTTGGAGCAACGAAAAACTATTTTTTACCGTTATTATTTCCATCTCGTTAATTTTTTTTAGAAGCTTAGACATAAACTTGAATTTTGCGCAGAAAATCTGAATCATTGGGAGTGGTTAAGTAGCGCAAGCTGAACTGTGTTCAATGGGGGTGGAGAGATTCAGATTTCAAATGATAATAAAAAACGGAAAAAATGGTCGATTAGTTCGCTAAAACTGCTCTTTAAATTGGTATTTTCCTGAAAATAAATTTTAAAGATAAATTTCAAAAAATTCCGTTAGAAGGTGCCTTAAACTTTAGAGTAATCAACAACTATTTTTAACAGGTATTTTTTGTATCTAATAAATTCTTGTAAAAGCTTATAGTTAAATTTGGAGCTCAAAATCTGAATCGTTGTGAGTAACTGTGTAGCGCAAAATTGAACTGTGTTCGAGGGGTGGGGAGAGTAACATTTCAAATCTTGAACACAGTTCAGTTTGCGCTTCTTATCCCCTCAAAACTATTCAGAATTTGAGCTCAAAATTTAAATCTAAGCATTTGCAAGCATTTAATTAGATACAAAAAATAACGATTACAAATAGTTGTTGGTTACGCTAAAATTAAGGGCACCCTCAAGCGAAATTTAAAAAAAATTATCTTTAAAATTTAATTTTAAGGAAATACTGACATAAAGAATAGTTTTAGCGAAAACCGGAAACAAATCGACCAATTTTTTTCGTTTTTTATAATCATTTGAAATCTGAACCTCCCACCCCCATTGAACACAGTTCAGCTTGCGCTACTTAACCACTCACAATGATTCAGATTTTCTGCGCAAAATTTATGTCTAAGCTTCTAAAAAAATTTAACGAAATGCAAATAAGAACGCTAAAAAATAGTTTTTCGGTACTCCAAAGTCTAAAGCGCCTTCTGTCGCCATTTTTTGAAATTTAGCTTTATAAATTATTTTCAATAAAATACCGACATAATTAATAGTTTTAGTGAAAACCGCAAATCAATCGACCAATTTTTCCGTTTTTGATAACCATTTGAAATTTGAACACAGTTCAATTTGTGCTACTTAACCACTGCCAACTGTTCAGATTTTGAGCTCAAAATTTAAGTTTAAGTCTAAGCTTGCGAAACCGTTTAATAAGATGCAAAAAATAACGGCAAAAAACAGTTGTCCATAACTCCAAAGTCTAAAGCGCCCTCTATCGACATTTTCGAAATTTATCCTTATAATTTATTTTCAAGAAAATACCAACATAAAGAATATTTTTAGTGAAAACCGCAAATTAATCAATCAGTTTTTCCGTCTTTTATGTTTATTTGAAATTTTGGACCCTAAACTTTAATGGCGGCTATCTTTTTCAGAAAATGCTTGGGACCCTTGGTTTCCAATGTAATATTATTTGTATTGATGTATACTATCACCTCTTAAAGTTTTGCCCAGTAGTTTAGATACACCCTGTATATGATGGGTCAGTATTATGGTGGCCCCCAATGACTAGTTTTTTTGTAAATAGGGACATTTTTCTTTTTATTCAGTAGGTACGTATATATATATGCATTATATTATGATAATAGTTAAGAATTAATTATCATTATATTATTTATTTATAAGTAATTACGATTTGATATAAGAATGATTTAATAATTAATATTTTATAATAGAGTACTATTCATTATAGGAATCTTTATAATAACTCATTCATATTAAATTTTGCATATTTTTAATACTTAATAAATCAAATATTTATTATTTTTAATAATGTTTTTCATGCAATAAATAATTTAAATTTTAGATATGTAACTACTGAGAGTACATACGCTTAAGGCATCTTCCAGTAGATATATAATGCATTTAATTAATTTATAATCATAACAACAGGCAATGAGATAATCTTTAAACTTCACGCAGTAAGTCTATTTGGATAGCTACGATTAATGTTATTAAAGTAAAATTAATTTTGTTCTCAAAATAAAAAAAAGGAAGAAAGAATGAAAAAAAAAAAAAAAAAAAAAAAGACCCGAAAGTTTCAGTGTAAAATTTTTTAATAAATCTTTAATTTGTTTACAAAGTTTAATTTTCTCTCAGATCCGTTTTTGATAAAGTAAAATAAATAAAATAAATAAGTAAAAAAATAAATCTCGAATCTTTAATTTAGTGTTTGGCTACAAGTTATTCGGCTGAAAAATCTTTAACTTTCGAATTGGTTATATTTATAAATTTCATTAACGCTGGCTTTCACTAGTCAAAGAAATAATAATATCCAGGGAAATTCTAAGCCAATCCAGTGGCTGAGAGGTTCTGCTTCCAAAGCTGGTAGGGCCCCACCAGTGACCGAGAGGTTCTGACCTCTCAACTGGTAGACGGCAGGTGCTGGATTCGAACACAATCGCGGCTGTCGGCCTAACCGTTCGGAGCTTTCGTAGTTTTCTTCGAACCTTGCGTGAATACGGGTTAGGTTCTCTTAGAAAGACCCCCACGAAGGGCAAATCCTTGGCCTATATCCCTAGTGTAAATAATCGGCCGACTAAAATACACCAAAAATACACACCGAAGCTGGTAGATGGTAGGTGCTGTGTTCAAACCCAATCTTGCCCGTCGGCCAAACCGTTCGGAGTTTTTTTTTTTGGTTTTCTTCAAACCTTTGAAACCTTGCGTAAATACCGTTTGGATTCCCTTAGAAAGACCTCCACGAAGGGCCTATATCAACACCCCCTATAGTCATATGACTATAGGGGGTGTTGCCTATATCCCAGGGTAGATAATCGGCTGTCATTAATAACATCACCAGCAAAAGATATTTCACAATGCAAGATTTTTTTGAAAACCATGCACTGTTATCAGAAAATTTAACGTTATTAAAAAATATTACTAATATTTATTAATCGTATTTTATTAAGATTTATCTTTTAAAATCTTTTTACATTTTCTTTTAGTATGATCGGAATAATAGTGGTGAATCAAGATAGAAAAAATACTTGAATTTCACTGAAAAACTTCCTGAACACGATAAAGAACAATAAAATACCCAATTTATCTGGAATTATTGATTTCGTCCAATTCGTAAAACAATGACCATTCACTTTTATCATCATTCTTTATACTTTGACAATAACCTTTGATCAGATTGAAGACAAAGTTAATGGCGAATTCGGTAAATATGGAAAAGTCCAATATGCACAACCACTTAAATTAGTGGGAGGCGATATCGATATTTTTTTTATCGATACTACATATTATTTTTTTCTCCTTTTGATCGATGTCTCCATGGGTATAACCGCTCATAAGGTGCGTTCGGTATTATGTAAATACGCAGCATCTAAAGTCGTCGTTCAGTCCCTCCAACCGTCTGTCCGCATATAACAGAGCAGAAAACCACCCTTCTGAATAGTTTGAAATTTAACATATATATTGTTACGAATTTTGTAAATAGTTAGTGTTTGTACTGTAAAATAATGTAAATAATCTTATTAAGCTCCATTTCTTTACTAATATTAGTTTTTGTTACATTGTCTCTGTTATCAAGCAAACTTGTCTATTATTTTCAGTGAATGTCTATGGCAGCTTTGCGAAATATTAGCGATATCGCCAAGTTGGCGTCACTTTTGGCGACTAATTTTGGTCGCCAAATTTGGCGATATATCGCCAAGTTGGCGACAAACTTGGCGATTGTTGGCGATGGTAACCCTTCCCTATTTATGGTAACCCCCCCTTAGGTCTACTGATACATTGAATGTTGTTCCGTGGTTTTCCAGGTTTTTCTAGAAGGTCGTAGAAATTTCTACCGCATGCGGCGAGACTATATATAGGAGAGCCGGATGCGAGCTGTGTGGTCATTATTTACCAGTCAGTCATTGAGTGAACAAGGCGTAAGCAAGTTTGCTTGAGTTTCATCTATGTTGTTTTGAATGTTATTAAGTGTTGAGACGTTGTATAAAGAGTCTTTGGGGTCTAAAGCTGTAATTGTACGATAGATTTGAGCAGTTATTTTTGAATATCCAGTAATATTTGTGAGTTTCGAAGACTCTGTTGTTCTGAAGTCTGTAAATAAATTATTTTCTACTTTTCTAAGAGCAAGAGTTTGAAGTTGTCTAACCATAAGATCAAAAGAACCCAATATACGCTACAATTTTTGGTGTCAGGAGTCGGGATCTTATGGCGAAAACACGAACAATGGACGTACAACTGAAAGAACTGTTAGAAGCTATTAACGGATTAAGAACAGAGCTGACCAATAAAATTGATAAAGGCCAAGAAGAGTTGGCGGACAAAATGAATAAAAACGAAGAAAGAATGGAACAATTGACAAATAAAATTGATAAAGGCCAAGAAGAGTTGGCGGAAAAGATGAATAAAGGGCAAGAAGAGCTGGCGGAAAAGATGAATAAAGGCCAAGAAGAGTTGGCGAATAAAATCGACAAGGTCCAAGAAGATGTGACTGAAGAAATGAAAAGAAGCCAAGAGAGAATGGAAGAATTAAAGGAGGAAGTTAATAAAAGCCAAGAAGAAATGAAGAAAACTTTGGAAGAAAAGTTCTCATCGGTAGAGAGAAGAATAGATTCGGTAGAAGAGAAAATTCAGAATGAAGTTAGTAATGTTGAACAGAAAATGGAAAGGAAAATGGCGGAAGTAGAAGAGAAAATTCAGAATGAAGTTTGTAACGTTGAAGAGAAAATCAGTAACGTTGAAGAGAAAATACTAGGTGAAGTAGATGAAAAGCTAAATAAAAAAGTACAAGATCTTGAGAATAAACTTTCAGCGTCTAGTGGTAATTATGAAGAATTTAGGAATCCGCCTGCTTCTCCCGTGCACATTAAGCTGTCGACATACGATGAAAAGAGTTCCTGGCAAGTTTACAAGACCCAATTCACCATTGTAGCTGAAGCGAACAAATGGAGTGACGAGGTGAAAGCTTGTCAACTGGCAGCATCTTTAAGAGGAGAAGCCGCCGACGTGCTGCAAACATTGCCCGATATGACGCAACTCAATTTTGAGACTCTAAGTTGTGCACTTGAAATGAGATTCGGCGAAAAATTCTTCAAGGATTATACGAGACTACAAATGAAGAGCCGCCATCAAAAATCGAGTGAAACCCTTCAAGAGTTTGCCTCGGAAATTGAACGGCTTGCAAATTTAGCATTCATTGACTGTCCAACAAATGTACGGGAAATGCTCTCACTGCAATATTTTGTAGACGGAATAAAAGATCCAGAAGTGCAGAGAGCGGTACGAATGGCAGATGTACAGGATTTAAAGGCTGCACTACTATATGCCTTAAAGTTGGAAGCAGCTACACAAGCCAGCCGAAGAGATCGTCATTCAGTCCGAGGGGCAACGGTGAACAAAAGCTCAGACACTGAGATCGACTTCTTGAAAGAAATTAGGAAATTAAATCAAGAGATTGAAGCTTTAAAATATGGAAGAACAAGCGCAAGAAGATAGAATCTCACGTGCTGGGGATGCGGTGATACAGGACATCTCCGAAGAAACTGCCCCAAAATCCACGAACGTGAGATGAATTCAAGACCAGAAAATAAAAAGCCCCACCTGAAGATCCTTCAAATATCGAAAATGAATGGCGGCGATAACGAATTATATGTGATAGGCTTTATTAACGGAATTCAGTGCCGTATGATTGTCGATACAGGAGCCAATGTGACAATAATAAGAGAAGATTTGGCTCGAAAATTGAAATGTAAACTCATCTGGACTCCACCATGCGTTACCCTGCAAACTGTGACGGGCGACAAGATAGGCATATATGGAAAGGCAAATTTAACTATCAACTTTGGAGGAACGAAATATTACCATACGGAATATGTGGCTGACATAACAGATCCTTGCTTAATCGGGCTAGATTTTCTGAAGAAGTTTGACTTCAAGCTTGATTTCAAAAATAACAAAATGCTCTCAAAATTTGAAGAAATAAGTCTTTTTGGATTGAATAACGAAATTGAATGTAAACAAATAGTAACAGCCAAAGAAGACATCCATCTAGATCCAAGAACAGAATTTTTGGTTCCAGCTGTAATTAACAATGAAACTAATTATCGATTTGGCCATATAGATTATCCCGAGGACAATAGTAAACAAGCAGGAGTATTGGTGGCTTCATCTGTGGTGGACCTCTCGAAGAAGACCATTCCAGTCAGAATTGCTAACATCAGTGATAAGACAAAGACTATCAAGAAAGGAGAGGTGATAGCGTCGTGTGCTCCTGTGACGTGCATAAGTCAAAATTCCAGTCACTCTGAGAAATCTTCAGATAATTTAGTCAAGGATTTGTTACAAAATACAGACTTAGATCCAAGACAGATGGAAGCTGCGGAAAATTTAATTAGAGAATTCCAAAGTTTATTTTCCCAAACATCTGAAGACTTTGGACGAACTAAAATGGCACAACACCGAATTGACACGGGAGATCACTCTCCTATTAAACAGCACCCTAGACGATTACCTTTTGCCAAGCAAGAAGAGGTGCAGAATTTAATTAAAGATATGGAAGAAAATGACGTCATCGAACCATCAACAAGTCCATGGGCGTCTCCCATTGTATTAGTAAGAAAGAAGGATGGTTCTACAAGATTTTGTGTAGACTACCGCCGACTGAATGACGTCACCAAAAAGGATAGTTACCCTCTGCCAAGGATTGACGACACTCTCGACACACTTGCAGGCAACACTTGGTTCTCGACTCTGGATCTGAAGAGTGGTTACTGGCAGGTAGAGATCCATCCGGACGACCGCGAGAAGACTGCCTTTACAACGGGACAAGGATTATGGCAGTTCAAGGTAATGCCTTTTGGTCTATGTAACGCACCTGCAACTTTCGAACGGCTTATGGAAACGGTTCTCCGGGGGCTGTCATATGAAGCATGTCTTGTTTATTTAGACGATATCATAATCATAGGAAAATCTTTTGATGAACATCTGAACAACCTCAGGCGGGTGCTACAAAAGTTAAAGGAAGCAAATTTGAAGTTAAGCCCTTCGAAGTGCAGTTTGTTTCGCAATGAAGTCGCCTACCTTGGACACATCATTTCGGCGGAAGGAGTTAGGACTGATCCGGAGAAGATATCGGCCGTGAAAAATTGGAGTCGTCCAGCAGATGTTCACCAGCTTCGGAGCTTTCTAGGATTATGCACCTATTACAGAAAATTTGTCAAAGGCTTCTCCATGATTGCAAGACCACTTCATAAATTAACAGAAGCCAATCAAAAATTCATGTGGACACAGGAATGTGACGCTGCTTTCGAAAAGCTTAAGGAGGCCTTAACATCCACTCCAATTCTGTCATATACTCAAATCGATAAACAGTTTATACTTGATACGGATGCAAGTAACGAAAGCATTGGCGCTGTACTGTCCCAGGAAATCGACGGCCAGGAGCGTGTTATCGCCTATTTCAGCAAGTGCTTATCAAAGGCAGAGCGAAACTACTGCGTAACAAGAAAAGAGCTTCTTGCTGTAGTGAAAGCCATAGACCACTTTCATCACTATCTTTACGGTCGAAAGTTCCTGATCCGAACTGATCATGCTTCTCTAACTTGGCTATTGAATTTTAAGAACCCTGAAGGCCAGATAGCCAGGTGGATACAAAAGCTTCAAGAGTACGATATGGAGATACGCCATCGAAAAGGCTCATCACATGGAAATGCAGATGCTCTCTCAAGAAGACCCTGCTCAGAGAATTGTAGATACTGCGACCGGGTTGAGAAGAAATTTAATGTCAAAGGTCCTATAGTAAGACAAGTTACAACTGGGTCTACATCATCACAAGATCCGTGGAGTGACGAGAGCCTGCGTAAAGATCAACTTGCTGATCCTGAAATTAAGCCAATTCTAGAGCTGAAAGAGGAGTCCAACAGGAAGCCCAGCTGGCAAGACATGGCCCATTACCATCCTACGACTAAACGTTATTGGGCTCTCTGGGATTCCCTACATTTGAAGAACGGTATTTTGTACCGAAAATGGGAGTCTGACGACGGAAAAACATGTAGATGGCAACTATTACTCCCTAAGTCGAGAATTTCTATGGTCCTTCAAGAACTTCATGGTAGTCCCACAGGAGGTCATTTTGGTGTAATGAAGACCCTGCAAAAGGTTCGAGAGCGTTTCTACTGGAATAATGTTCGCAGTGATGTGGAGAAGTGGTGTCGAACTTGTGACACCTGTGTAGCACGTAAAGGTCCAAACAGGCGCACCCGTGGACGATTGCAACGTTATAATGTAGGAGCTCCTTTCGAACGAATTGCTCTAGACATCCTGGGTCCTCTTCCTAGAACATCTGATGGCAACAAGTACATCCTCGTTGTCATGGACTACTTCACTAAGTGGCCTGAAGCCTACGCCATTCCTAATCAAGAGGCGGTAACCGTAGCAGACATGCTGGTTCAACACTGGGTTTCCAGATACGGAGTTCCTCTTCAAATCCATTCCGATCAAGGAAGAAATTTTGATTCGGCTGTGTTCAAGGAAATGTGTGAACTACTCGGCATGGGCAAAACTCGAACAACACCTCTACACCCTCAATCGGACGGCATGGTGGAGCGTTTCAATCGTACCATCCTAAATAGCCTCTCCCTCCTGGTGTCTAAAGATCAACAGGACTGGGACAAGAAATTACCTCTGTTCCTGCTTGCCTACAGGAGTGCTGCTCATGAGGCCACTGGTTATTCCCCTTCTCAAATGCTCTTTGGTCGTGATCTTCGTCTACCTGCGGATCTTTTGTTTGGCCGTCCTCCTGATGCTCCTTCATCGCCTGAGGAATATGTCGATGAACTCCAGGCGCGGATTGAGGAGATTCATTGCCTAGCGAGGAACCGAATCGGACTGGCATCGGAAAAGATGAAGACACGGTACGACACAAAGGCAACAGGACATGAGTTCAACGAAGGTGACAAAGTTTGGTTGTGGAATCCGATACGTCGTAAGGGACTGTCGCCAAAATTACAAAGAAACTGGGACGGTCCTTACACAGTCGTCAACAGGCTGAATGACGTCGTCGTACGCATACGAAAATCGCCACACACCAAGCCCAAGGTCACACATTATAACCGGCTAGCCCCTTATTTTGGCGAAAAAGATTAGAAATTCGAAACTTGAATTTCAGACCATGGTCATGAAAGTCACTTTTTGTAAATATGTAAATAGTAATTAGTTCTTATTTATGTAAATCTTATTATTATTATTATTTATTTATTTATTTATTTATTTGTTTATTTATTTTAAGTGTTTTCCTCTAACTCAAGGATTGCACTGCCCGGGACGTGCAGTCTTTGAGGAGGGGGTAGTGTTACGAATTTTGTAAATAGTTAGTGTTTGTACTGTAAAATAATGTAAATAATCTTATTAAGCTCCATTTCTTTACTAATATTAGTTTTTGTTACATTGTCTCTGTTATCAAGCAAACTTGTCTATTATTTTCAGTGAATGTCTATGGCAGCTTTGCGAAATATTAGCGATATCGCCAAGTTGGCGTCACTTTTGGCGACTAATTTTGGTCGCCAAATTTGGCGATATATCGCCAAGTTGGCGACAAACTTGGCTATTGTTGGCGATGGTAACCCTTCCCTATTTATGGTAACCCCCCCCTTAGGTCTACTGATACATTGAATGTTGTTCCGTGGTTTTCCAGGTTTTTCTAGAAGGTCGTAGAAATTTCTACCGCATGCGGCGAGACTATATATAGGAGAGCCAGATGCGAGCTGTGTGGTCATTATTTACCAGTCAGTCATTGAGTGAACAAGGCGTAAGCAAGTTTGCTTGAGTTTCATCTATGTTGTTTTGAATGTTATTAAGTGTTGAGACGTTGTATAAAGAGTCTTTGGGGTCTAAAGCTGTAATTGTACGATAGATTTGAGCTGTTATTTTTGAATATCCAGTAATATTTGTGAGTTTCGAAGACTCTGTTGTTCTGAAGTCTGTAAATAAATTATTTTCTACTTTTCTAAGAGCAAGAGTTTGAAGTTGTCTAACCATAAGATCAAAAGAACCCAATATACGCTACAATATAATAGTTGCATAATTTTGTCGTATAAAATGTTATGAAAATCGGATGTATACTTCAATTACAGGGACAATCAAAAGCATTCCGTTACATTTCGATCAGTGGGATAAATTGTGTCGAATGCATTTTAATGTTGTTATACTCTTTCGAACATAATAGAATTGATATGCATTTATGAAATGTGTACTAAAAAATGCATTTGCCTTGTCTTCAGTGTTCTCGCTGTCGCTCGCCTTTTCGCCAAATTACGACTAAATTCTTCATTTGGCGAGTAAACGAGGGATTACATTCGCCAAATTGCTAGCGCTCAATTTTTGCTCATTCTTTCTTTTTCTTTCATTCGTTTTTCGTACATATTTTTAATATATCTTTAGCGGATAGTTGAAATTAGATTAATAACAATCGTCGTCGCAGTTGTAAAAACTTAGGTTATTTTAGAACATATTGAAAAAAATATATTGTGCTACACGGCGAATCTATTTTGCTAATAATTTTTTCTTTTGGCGAATGTTTTTAATTTTTAATTAGCCAAATTACTAACGTTGGTCAAATGCCAGCGAGAACACTGCTTGTCTTTATTGGTTATAAAAAAAAAAGCGTTTGATTAGGTTTACACGTCAACAATAGTAGAATCTCTGGAGGATATTGGCACAGACAAACATTATCATCGACATCATGAAGATTTGCAAGAAAGCAACAGCAAATATTCGCCTGAACAAATGATAAGCGAAGATCAAGCCTGGAAGAGGGGTAAGACAAAAGAAGACACCATTTCACCTAAGCTTTTTACTGCTGTTTTAGAAAATATTTTCAGGAAGCTGGAAAACAAAAGGATGGGGAATATTTAAGTCATCTCCGGTTCGCTGACGGCATTTTATAATTTTCGGCAGTAGCCCAGAAGAGTTGGAAAACATGTTAAAAAAATTGGCAGAAACTAGCATTAATGTGGTATAATACCTCCAGTCGGCTTGTGTGGTAGCGGGTCGAAAAAATAGCGGCAAGAGGCTGGATCAGATTTCACTAGAATTTATTTAGTTCATTACAAGGAAATCCATACCACTTATAACAAAATAAAAGATGGGTTCTCCACAACAGATAGAAAAGATTGTTCGTACTGAATTGAAATGGCTTTACCGCCACTCGTTAATATAATAACAGTTTATCCGGAGTTGTTCTCCACAAGGTCTTTACCATAGGCATCAACATGCCTATTCATTCTCCTCCAAGAGTAAACCTCTGGTCACTGTTGAACTATGAGTTCTCGTGCAACCTGCCGTTCAATGTTTATTATGATTTTATTATTTGGCAACTTCTACAAATTCTGTTTTTAAGTAGTTTATATTTTAATGTCTATCATGTAGGTTGTTTATTTAGATCGTACCTTTATTAAATATATTTTTCCTATTCAAACTGCGTTTATTACTCTGCTACCTTGCTACACATTTAAGTAGTATGCTCTACAATTCAATTCTGAACAGGTTATGTTGCCCAGAAGGCTATTTTCTTTTGAATTAGGAAAATTTATTTAACAGTTCAATTTCATTTTTTGTGAAGAAGTGCGATTTAACATATGAAATATGGCTGAACAGCAAGCTAACTTTACAATGTTAAATAACAGTAATTATGATGTTTGGAAATTCAAGATGGAAATGTTTTTAACCGATAAAGGATTATGGGATGTTATTACATCCGAACAACCTACTAAAGCGGGAGCTGATCGAGATGCTTGGATTAAAGCAAACAAGTCTGCTAAAGCAAAAATTGCTTTAAGTGTCGAAGATAATCAGCTAATACATATCAAACATGAGGAAACAGCAAAAGGTATGTGGGATTCTTTACGTAAAGTTTATGAACAAAAGCATTTAAATACGAAACTTTTCTTGCAAAGAAAGTTATACAGTATGAAATATGATGAAACCTTAAACATGAAAGATTATATTCAAAGTATATTAGAAGTAGTTGATCAACTAAGGGGTCTAGGTAAAGTCATCCCAGATGATGATATCATTGCAATTTTACTATGCGGTGTTCCAGAGAGTTATGATTCCTTAATTACAAGTTTAGAAGCTCGTTCTTCTGAGGAATTATCATTAGAATACGTAAAAAGTAAACTTATTGCAACGTATGAGCGTCGTTTAGAAACGTTTAAATTGAATGAAGAAACAGCGATGAAAATAGTTAAAGATCCAAAGAAAAAGGGAAATTTTAGGGTTAACTCTGAAAACAAGTCAAAACAGCTTTGCCATTACTGTAAACGGCCAGGACATATTAAGAAATTTTGTTATTTATGGAAAGCTGAGCAGCATAAAACAAGAAGTCACAAAGTTAAAATGATTACAGATAGCGAGGAAATTAAAACGGAAAATGAAATTTTTCACTGTCTTAAAGCTTCGAATAAATTCTCTAATGTTAATTGGTATATTGATTCTGCTGCGACAACTCACATGACAAATGATAAAAATATTTATTGCACTGAAATAAAGCCAAAAAGAGGCCAAGTACAAGTTGCTAGTGGTCAATTACTCGATATTAAAGGTATTGGTGATTGTTTAATGAAATACAGAGGAACAGGCAATGAAGTTAGAAATATAAAATTTTGTGATGTCCTATATGTTCCAGATCTTGATAGCAGTTTATTATCAGTGAAGCGACTTGATGAAAACGACTGTTTTGTGCACTTTGGCAACAGGAAATGTACAATAATGAAAAACGACCAAGTCATAATTGAAGGAAAATTAGAAAATGGTTTGTACAAGTTAAACTGCAATGAAATTGCTAATAAAGTTTTTGAAGAATCGCATATTAATTGTATTCATATGTGGCATAGAATATTTGGACATCGTGATCTTCGAGCAATCAAGGAATTACAAGATAATCATTTAGTCCATGGTTTAAAAATGAAGGATTGTAAGCAGAAAATGAAATGTTTATGTTGTACAAAGGTTAAGATAGTTCAGAATGCTTATCCTAAGAGAAGTGAACATCGAGCATCAAAAGTTGCAGATTTATTCCATGCTGATATTTGTGGACCTTTTCCAAATGAGACTCCCACAGGAAAGCGATATTTCTTAACACTTATAGATGACAAGTCAAGATATCTAACTGTTTATTTACTGAAACATAAAAGTGAAGCAGCGACAAAAATTGAAGAATTTTTCCGTTATGTGAAAACTAAATTTGAACGTACGCCAAAGTTTTTAAGATGTGACAGAGGAGGGGAATTTGTGAATGAAAGACTCCGAAATTTCATGATTAAAGAAGGAATTAAATACCAGTTATCAGTACCACATTCTCCTCAACAGAACGGAGTTGCAGAAAGAAGGAATCGTTATTTGACTGAAATGGGAAAATGCATGCTGGAAGATTCAAAGTTGGATAAAAAGTTTTGGGGAGCAGCTATAATGACATCGACCTACCTGCAAAATCGTTTACCCACAAATGCTTGCGAGAAAACACCTTTTGAAATATGGCATGGATATAAACCAACAGTAAAGCACTTGAAGATTTTTGGTTGCAAAGTTGTTTATTATATTGCACCTGTATTAAGAAGAAAATTAGACAACAGAGGTAAAGAAGGAATTTTTCTTGGTTATGCAGAAGAATCTAAAGGTTATATTATTCTTGATAAAGAAACAAACAAAGTAATTATTTCAAGAAATGTAATTTGTCTCAATGATGGAGAAAATGAAATATTAACCAGTTCTCATGAAACAGACGACTGTAATAAACACAAGAAAATTATCTTAAACTTAAATGATGAGCACGAAGCAAAACCTTTAGAGGAAGAGGAAGATTTAGAAGCGAACGAAAATGTAAAAGTAAGACGTTCAGAACGTTCCAACAAAGGTGTACCTCCTGTAAGATATATTACAGCGTATAAAACATCTGTTAAAAGTGTTGATGAACCTATGTCATGGGCTGAAATGAAAAAGTTATCTGAAGATGAACAAAATAAATGGATTAAAGCTGCAGACGACGAAATTAAATCAATCGAAGAAAGAAATGTTTGGGAACTTACAGATTTACCTCAAAACCGAAATGCAATTGGTACTAAATGGGTTTTTTAACTTAAACAAGATCAAACCGGAAATGTTTCACGTTATAAGGCTCGACTTGTAGCTAAGGGATTTACTCAAAAGCCAGGAGAAGATTTTAAAGAAACATATGCTCCTGTTGCAAACAATGTAACATTTCGAGTCCTCTTAACAGTGGCAAGTGCCAAGAATATGAAAATAAAACATTTAGATGTAAAAACAGCCTTTTTTAAATGCTGATATAGATGAAGAATTATATACAGGGTGAGTCATAAATATCGAAACAATAGGCTATCTCCTTAAATATTGCCCTTAGACCCATACTTCCAATTGCAAAAATTCATAGAAAAAGGTGAAATTTTTGATAAGATAAATTGCGACTCCATGGGGGGTCTAGTTGAAAAAATACGAAAATTAAATTTTTATCTGACCCCCGTAGGATAAAAATTCCAATTAGGAAAACTTTCCTTATTCAGTCCTGAATAAGACACAAAAAGTTCCATCTTCATATCTTCAAAACCCGCAAAGTTATAGCCGCTTAAAAATTTCATCAGGTTTTAAGGGATTAGACACAAATTGAAATGTGCGCAACTCAAAAAACAATGTTACTTTAACATCGTAAAAAATCTTAT
The DNA here is from genome assembly GCA_964019185.1 of Maratus speculifer. Classification (NCBI taxonomy): domain Eukaryota; kingdom Metazoa; phylum Arthropoda; class Arachnida; order Araneae; family Salticidae; genus Maratus; species Maratus speculifer. The sequence goes on from OZ025291.1 coordinate 219,038,148, forward strand.
TTTTTGAGTTAGAATTTTGATTTTTTTCTTTTTTTGTGATGGTTAGTCTTATAATTTGCTTAGAAAATCACATCCTAAAATTTCTCATACAATTTATAAAAGTTTCATGTGGTTAGTACTGGTTTAAATAGGATAATTAAAAATCGTTATAACTCGTAACATTATTTATCGGATTTCAATTTCTTTCCATTTAATTAAAGATAAAAATCTGATTTTAGTTTTGTTCCAGGGTTTTTGTTTTTATATTAATTTTAAAACTATTAATAATATTTATTAAAAAAAAGCATAATTTTTTAAAAAATCATATTTTCAAAATTAAATATTTTTTTTTCAAATTTGCCGAAACAAAACTAATGTAAAAAAATTTAAAATGACGTGTTCCAAATTCTTTTTTTCTTTAAAAATTCCATAGAAAGAAATAGACAAGAAATAGTGGGGAAAAATTCATTATGCAGAAAAACGAAATGTACTCTTTAAATGTCCTTCAGTTATTTAAAAGAATGCTTTTTCCAAGATGCAGATTAAGTCTTTTTTTTTTATTTAACTCAGATAACTTCAGTTTTATCGTCCTGGAGAGGCTGTTAAAAAATCTGTATTCTGGGCCAGTCCGGGTCAGGACCGTGAAGTTACTTTCTTCTGATGACTCGGCAGGCCGGGTTTAACGTACATAAAGAAGGGGATTACTTCCTTCTTCCAAGTTGTACACTGGACAAAATTTTCAATGGTGGTATCGACAAAACCCGTATTAAAATCACTGTTCCTGACTGACTTAATACGGACATAAAATAAATAAAATTCGGCTCAATCGGATTTTTTACGAAAAACACTAGATTTTTAAATCTTTATTTTGCAAAAAAAAAAAATAAAATAAAATAAATAAATAAATAAATAAATAAATAAATAAATAAAAATAAAAATAAAAATAAAAATAAAAATCATGTTTTTAAAGAATAGTGTATACTCAAAGGCTAAAAAATTATATACAATAAAAACAGTGAAAAAAATCTGCCCATGACGGAATTCTGTCTTAAACGGAAAATATCTTGATCCACGCAAAATAAATACAATAATATCTGAGAAAAAAATAAACTCCAATTACACATCCTAGGAAGGGCATCTGTCTATAACGTATTTTTTCTTTCCTATGTGATTCCGTCTTAAAAGGTTTTACTGTATAACATTTTTCAAAGTCTCCAACGCATGAAATAAGGATTAACGATAATAAAATATACGTGAAATATTTACTTATCAATAGAGATTCGTTGATAAAATAAATATATTAGAGCCTTTGGCGCTTCTTTAATAGTAAAAAGTATAAATATAAAAAACGAAAAACTATAAAAGGAATTTCAGGCTAGAACTCCTCCATACGAAACAATTTTTTCCCACACCGAAATAAAACACTATGTAGAAATTTGCGGCTGAACCGGCCTATGATTTAAACTATTTTCCAGACCTGTTCAAGTCATGATTTTAACATTTTTTTCAGGTCGGGACAAATTTTATCACCTATGGGTCAGTTTAGGACCGGACCTTGATATTTCGATCATAGCAGACCTCCAGTGATGACTACCAACCTAATTTGAAAACAAATTTAGATTTAATTCAATACGGTGCTTTGTTATATCAAAATGAGAGGCACTGTCTTAAATCGACAATTAAAAATAGACAATTTATGGACGATCCCTCAATTGCTTTAAAAACGAAACAACAATTATTCGTTTACAGGCATGTTAAAGTGGTGTAAGTCACGAATTTTTTAGAATTTCGGATTTTAATATCTCTGTTAGGTTTTTAGATATTTAGATGAAAATTTTTTTGTTCAATTCAAGAATGGAAAAGGAATAATTTCCTAATTGGGAATTTTGCCCTACGGGGGCCATATAAAAATTTAATTTTCGTATTTTTTCAAATAGACCCCCCATGGAGTTGCAATTTATCTTATCAGAAATTTCACCATTTTTCATGAATTTTTGCAATTGGAAGTATGGGTCTAGGGGCAATGTTTAAGGAGATAGCTTATTGTTTCGATATTTATGACTCACCCTGTATACGACAACCAGAAGGATACATTATTAAAGGTCAAGAAGATAAAGTTTACAGATTAAAGAAAGGTTTATACGGCTTAAAACAATCGGCAAAAGCTTGGAATGATAAGGTAAATTCAATTTTAACTTTAAATGGTTATGTACGCAGTAAAGTGGATCAGTGTCTCTACATCAGAAAAGAAAAAAATGGTTGGAGTTATATTCTTTTATATGTTGATGACATACTTATTTGTACATTAGATGAAGAAACTGAAATTAATATAATGCAAATATTTCAAGAATCATTTGATATATCTGATTTAGGACAAGTGTCATATTATTTAGGAGTTCAAGTTGAACGACTAGAAGATGGATGTTTTGTAATAAACCAGAAAATAAAAATTGATCAACTTATTAAAAAATATGGATTAAATGAAGCTAAAACTGTAAATATTCCTATGAATCCAGAATTTTTGAAAAATGAAGATTCATCAAAAGAATTAGAAACAAATAACAAGTATAGAGAAGCAGTCGGATCTCTTTTATATATTTCTAATACCTCAAGACCAGATATTTCAATAGCAGTTGGAATCTTATCAAGACGAGTTAGTAAACCAACTGAAAATGACTGGAATGCAGTTAAACAAGTTATGAGATATGTTAAAGGAACATCTGAGAGTAGGGGAAAAATGAGAGTCCGACCTCAGGAGGAGGCGTGAGGCGCGTGGTGGTGGTGGTGGGCTCCTCCTCCTCAATCCTCCTCCACAGCCCTCCTCCTCAAACCTCCTCCACAATCCTCCTCCTCCTCAATCCTCCTCATTCCTCAAGGTTGTCTTATAAGAGAAGGGGTTAAAAAGGGGGATTAAATTTTTTTCGTGAAATTTGAATATTTTATGCTATAAGAGAGGGGTAAAAGGGGGATAAATTTTTTAAGTATACTACAATACGAGCGGTTCTTTTGACTGTTGATTAAGAGATGAATGATTCATATTAAATTAAAAATAGTAATTAATTAAAAAGTAATTAAAAATAATAAGTGATAAATAATGAAGGGACTTAGAATTTTTCGAGCGGTATTTTTTAGTCAAGTGTAGTACGTAGTGGAATTTAAGAAGTGAATAACAGCAATTAACGATAATTAGTAATTAATAAAAAGTAATTAAAAATATTGAGTAAAAATAATGAAGGTAATAATTAAAAATGATAATTAAAAATAATGAGTAAAAAATAATGAAGGGAATTTTTCGGTGAACTTTAGTTTAAGGATTTATTTTTTGATTTGAAGCGGAAATTTTGGGGAGATTGATTTTTTTTTTTTCACCGTGTTTTTAATAAGGGGTTAAGCGGATATTTTGGGGACACAGAATGTTTTTTTCTGTACTATTGTACGAGTAGTTTTTAATTTTAATGTGGTGACTTAAAAATTTTCAGTTTGGTGTAATTTAAGAGTTTATTTTTTGATTTTAAGCAGAAATTTTGGGGAGATTGATTTTTTTTTTTTTTTTTTTTTTCACCGTGTTTTAGATAATGGGTTAAGCGGGTATTTGGGGACATAGAATGTTTTTTTTTTCAGTACTATTGTACGAGTGGTTTTCAATTTTAATGTGGCGACTTAAAAATTTTCAGTTTGGTGTAATTTAAGAGTTTATTTTTTCGATTTTAAGTGGAAATTTGGGGAGATTGATTTTTTTTTCCACTGTACTCTTACATGATGAGTTAAGCGGATATTTTGGAGGAAATTATTATTTTAGACTAATCATTCACGAAGGATATTTTGCGGACATAAGTGTTTAATAGGGGGACTTTAATTTTTTTGCAATGAGATTGACTTGTGCTCGTTGACCTAACCGTACGGAGTTTGTAATTTTCTTCGAATCATGTGTGAATATTGGCTTAGACTATCTTAGAAAGACTTCCACCACCTTTATCTCTACCCACCGTCATAAATAACACATGCTGGTAATGAGAATAATAACTTTAAATATTAATTTAAGGAAGGAACTTTAAAATTATTTCGAGTACTATTTTTAGTTAACTATGTTATACACTTGATATTTTAGAATAGTTAAAAAATAACTTTAAAATTTGAATGAAAAAATATGTTTCAAAATGGGATTTTACGTGCTAGCATTGAATCGCACTCGTCGCCCTAACGGTTTGGAATATGTGGTTTCCTTCGAACCTTGGTGAAAATTTAATTGAAATGATTATTATTATTATTTTGTGTGTGTTGTATGTATGTGTATATATGTGTGTGTGTGTTGTATGCATGTATGTGTGTGAATGTATGTTTGTGTGTTGTATGCATGTATGTGTGTGTTGTATGCATGTGCGTGTGTTGTATGTATTGTATGTGTGTATGTGTGTGTCGTATGTTGTACGTATGTGCATGTGTTGTATATATGTATGAATGAAATAACACATGCTTGTAATGGGAATTTGGGAATAATAATTTTAAATATTAATTTAATGAAGGAACTTTAGAATTATTTCGAGTATTATTTTTAGTGAACTATGTTATACACTTGATATTTTAGAATAGTTAAAAAATAACTTTAAAATTTGAATGAAAAATATGTTTCAAAATTGAATTTTACGTACTAACATTTATTTACGCTCGTCGACCTAACTGTTCAAAGTCCTTGATTATCTTCGAGCAATGGAAAATTTAATTTTATTAATTTATTTATTTAGTTAGATTATTTTTTGATGATCCCGGTTTGAGGATGTTATTTTTGGATAATGAATAAATTTTAATGGTGGTACTTTATTTTTAAGGGGTGTCTTATGAAGCGACTTAGATTGTTTTCGAGTGGAAAATTTAGTCACATTTAATTTAAGAAATGATTAATTAAAGGAAAAAAGACAATTCAATTTAATTGGGTTCCTTTTTCGATAGATAAAAATAGGAATTAAAAATTTTATGAGAAATTTATTAATGAGGGCAATTGAAGCTTATTATGAGTGTGACTATATTTTAAGTAAAGGTTAGAAGACAGTTTAAAAAATGGCACTAAAAAATAAATACATTCATAACACACATATATATATATACATAGAATTAACTAGCAGTATTTTTAAACTAGAATAACAAACTGAACAATTTTCGTGAATATTATGAAAAAATAAATGCGCTTTAGAGAACGAAACTTTACTATTTGATTGTTATTTAATATTATAAAAATATTTAAATCTAAGCATTTCGTTTTAGGTAACAAACTTATTTTATTAGTTTAGTACATATTAATTTTCATCGTATAGTATTCAAATCACCTGTGTTCATGCAATACGGATTTACCTACTTATCGCATGCGAATGAGTAAAAGCATGATTCATTCTTATCTTAGATAAGGTTTTACCCCAGAGTCTTCAATTCAATCGACGTTATATTTTAACTTTGATTAACTAATGAAGATGCCAATTGGGTCGCAATAATGATTTTATTAATTCAGATTTTAAATTAATATCAAATTGGAAGTTTTTTTTCTTTTCTCACAGATTAACTTTAAATAAAACTTAAATATTTATATATTCATTTACTTTATTAGTAAAATAATGAATGTGTCACATTCATTTAGGATTAAACTATTTGAAGATTTAAACTAACCTTTTATTTAAACGATCACATAACTAAAACTATTATAAAATTAAGTGTTTAAAAATATAAACGAAGGGTTCATTTTAAAATGTACTCATACTTGGGGATAATTTACTTGGGGAATATTTCTTAGATGACTTATCATGAATAACTAAGTGTACACTCAGAAACAAGAACCAGTAAACATTTTTAACGAAAGGTTTTCATAAATATATACTAAGGTATATATATATATAGTAACATTTCATATAACATCAAATTTTAGCAAGTGTATGTATTGGAACACCCCCCTTTTTTTTCTATCATACTTTTTCTCTTTGTTGTACTACTTTGGTTGAGAAATGCGGTTCAAAAAACCCTATTTGACAAAACGGAATATGATTAGGTAGTTTTTGAATACCTGCTTTACGAAAATAAATTTAAACTTTTGACATAAAGCTGTTCTTTAATAATTTAAAACAGAAATTATTTTTTATAATTAATCCTTAACAACTTTAGACATGATTTGATGAGTCATAAGGTCATTAAAAGGTTTTTAACGTATTAATTAATTTTCTTAATCAGTTCTTCTAAATATTAAAAACTTATTCATAAGAAAATCTTACCTGGCTAGGAAAATTCAACCTCCTTGTATGTTGGTCTCGCAAGGACTGACTGATAACATGCCTGCTTATCTACCGAACCATGTGATAAGTGACGTTAGAGATCACGTGACCCTCATTATCTGCTGATAAGATAAGCACTGACTTGGAATTATCTTAATTAATTATCAAACTTCTCATTTTTTAAAAACCACACTAAACATTGCTCCCATTAATTAATCATGTAAATATAATTTATATCGTTTATGATTATCAGTTTTATACTAACATTTAACACCTATACGTATGTGTTGTATTAATTCTGTTAGTTTAATTCATACAAATTTCAACTAAAGCATCCTATGCTAGTTTTCATATATTTATTATCACATCACGTGATACAATTTCTTGTGATGTTTTAGAAATAATAGATATTTAATTTTTTTAATTAGTTAAAAACATTAAAAAAATTTTATTGCTTTTTAGCATGAATATTTTAAGAAAAACATATTTTATTCTGAAATATTAAATTTAAAAACTAACTCTTAAGAATATGACTCGATGCAGTTTACTCATTTTAAACAAGTTAACTTTACTACTTGACAGAAATATATTCAAACGCAAAGCGATTTAACTTTCACATTTTTAAAGTTATTTATATAATATACTAACATTTAATTGTAATAGGTAAAATTTTATTAAAAATATTGAAGAAAATAAAATTTATACTATGTAAAAAATTAAAACACCATTTAAAAATATTAAACAACAACAACAAACTTGTAATTAAGAGATGAATAAATATAAAAATATATGAATCACACAATAATAAAAAGAAATACTTAATCATTCATAAAAATTCTTCCCTTGAACATTCCCATGTATGTTAGTAAAAATATTATACTAAAGTGTTCAAAAAGATTATAAGCGTTTGCAAATTAACAAAGAAAATTGAGTATTAAATATCAAATAATGGACATGCACTTTTTACACTCACATCTTACAATGTACTTAGTAACCAAATTTAATGATTTTTAAGCATGTCTTCTTAAATTTTTTTCAATGAAAGACTATCACAGTTGAATATTAAGCTTTCTCTTCATAACTTTATCGAGAAATATGTAATGCATACCACACGATTTCATTAAATGAATCACAATACAATTGAAACTTCTCATTTTCAATGTTTTATACTATGTTTATCAAATAGGTGATTATTCTGAACAATCATTACTTAGTATATTGATGAAAAGTTTGTGTTGAACGGTTTTTAACTTAAATGGTGTGAGAGAAGGATATATTAGGACAGAAGTTATTAAATATAGAGTCTTTAAAGTTTATACCCGTGCAAGAATTGGCATTTCAAGAAACAAAGTTGTGTCACATTTGAAAGCATTCTTTATATTCGAAACGCACACGTGATCATGATCACATCACTGAAGAGCATAGAGAAGCTGTTTATGTTGTATCTAATTTGAATTTTCATTAACACAATATTATAACCGAAGTTTTTCGACAGTTTGAAAAATTATGATGTTCAACGTCTGCACACGTTAACACAGAATAAGATTAGCTTATGCCCTTTCGATGATAAGCGTTATTTGCAGGTAAGATGTATTAACATAACAAAATTTTCTTGGTAATTTTACTCGCAGGTTTCGAAACCACAAACATCTGATCATACTTCTCATTTTTAACACGCGACACTAACCATTGGGCCATTAAAGCCCGTAATTTAGTAACTTAAAATTAAGAAAGATCATCGAAAATGATTACTTCACACATGCAAAAATAATTTTTATTGTGACTTATCACTTAAAAATCACGAAGAAAAGAAAAATATCACATATGTTTTGGATTACTTTGAGATTTTATGAGTCACTTCATCAGTTAAATAGACATAACCACTTCTTATGAATCACTACTTATGCTTAAATTTTGAAACACTTGCTTATATGAAATGTATTATATTTTAGTTTATCAGTGATAGTGCGATTACTTGTTAATAATTTTAATGTTATTAAAAAATTTTAAAAAAATCAAATGTGAATAATTAATTAAAAAAACACAAGTCACTATTAAAGGTTTGAACAAATTATTAAAATTATTTTACAAAACTTTTCAAATTATTTAAAAATGTTTCACTAATATTTAGTAATCGTCAAATTTTAATGTCGATAATCATTTATGTGAGTCAGGTTTTCTGTTTTAACTGTTAAGTTATCAGATTCCCCCTTCAAGTACATCTCATTGATAAGTTTTAATCAACCAATCAACTATTTATTTACCCCAGCAACCAGCTATTTGTTTACCCTAGTAACCAAAAAGCTTTTGTCGACACATGAACAAAATTTTGATGATGCAAGACTCTTCATTTTCATTCGAAAAAACAATGACTTATGTAATAAATTTTTTCTTTACTTAAATGAAACCTTCACATGTGTATGGTAAAACTTGGAAAATTTCATTTAATGCACAAATTTAAAGTTAACAGACAAGGTCTTCACACATCTTTTAGTATTTTACTAACACTTTGCCAAATATCTTTAGAAAACAACAACAGAATTTTAAATAATTATTTTAATAAAAATTCTCTTTTGTAAGTGACATTATTAAACTAACTTGAAAAATTAACTTGGCAAAGCAAGTTTTCACTATTCCAACTAAGTAATATTCATAAGTTTTATATGATAAACAACCTGTTTGGTTATGTCCCAGCATGGCTTTATAAAATGTATCTAAAATAACCTTTAATATCAATGTTTAAAAATATGCGAATAATTCAGTTAGTCTTTTATAGATGATTATTTTCCCTATTATTAATTAATCTTATTAAAAATAGTTATTATTTTTTAATAACAAAGAATTAATAATATTAAATAATTTAATTTAATACTTAATAATTAATTAATTAATAATTAATAATTTAATACTTAATGATTAATTAATAAGATTAATTAACAAAGCACTGGTCATGTGATATACATCACGTGACCAGTTGATGACATATGTTCTCTGACGTCACTTATCTTAAGATAAGACTATCTGATAACATTTTCTGATAAGGACTTTGAATCTCTCATTTCTTCCTAAACCTTGGAGCGAGTCGGACGTGTATTTGTGAAAGTGTTGGATTAGGTGAGTATACAATGTTAAATGTGTCTTTATTATTAAAGTATTTCAATTTAATTATGCATGAAAATTAAATATTTTTTTCCAAATTTTAGTACAACTTGAAAACAATAATTTGAAATAATAAAATGTGAAAATTAGAATTAAAAGTTTTGCATACACATTTCATAACACTGGGATAAACTGGCATCAGTAATAATTTTATTTTAAAATGTCTTTTAAATAATAGAAGGGAAAATAATCATCTATAAAAGACTAACTGAATTATTCGCATATTTTTAAACATTGATATTAAAGGTTATTTTAGATACATTTTATAAAGCCATGCTGGGACATAACCAAACAGGTTGTTTATCATATAAAACTTATGAATATTACTTAGTTGGAATAGTGAAAACTTGCTTTGCCAAGTTAATTTTTCAAGTTAGTTTAATAATGTCACTTACAAAAAAGAATTTTTATTAAAATAATTATTTAAAATTCTGTTGTTGTTTTCTAAAGATATTTGGCAAAGTGTTAGTAAAATACTAAAAGATGTGTGAAGACCTTGTCTGTTAACTTTAAATTTGTGCATTAAATGAAATTTTCCAAGTTTTACCATACACATGTGAAGGTTTCATTTAAGTAAAGAAAAAATTTATTACATAAGTCATTGTTTTTTCGAATGAAAATGAAGAGTCTTGCATCATCAAAATTTTGTTCATGTGTCGACAAAAGCTTTTTGGTTACTAGGGTAAACAAATAGCTGGTTGCTGGGGTAAATAAATAGTTGATTGGTTGATTAAAACTTATCAATGAGATGTACTTGAAGGGGGAATCTGATAACTTAACAGTTAAAACAGAAAACCTGACTCACATAAATGATTATCGACATTAAAATTTGACGATTACTAAATATTAGTGAAACATTTTTAAATAATTTGAAAAGTTTTGTAAAATAATTTTAATAATTTGTTCAAACCTTTAATAGTGACTTGTGTTTTTTTAATTAATTATTCACATTTGATTTTTTTAAAATTTTTTAATAACATTAAAATTATTAACAAGTAATCGCACTATCACTGATAAACTAAAATATAATACATTTCATATAAGCAAGTGTTTCAAAATTTAAGCATAAGTAGTGATTCATAAGAAGTGGTTATGTCTATTTAACTGATGAAGTGACTCATAAAATCTCAAAGTAATCCAAAACATATGTGATATTTTTCTTTTCTTCGTGATTTTTAAGTGATAAGTCACAATAAAAATTATTTTTGCATGTGTGAAGTAATCATTTTCGATGATCTTTCTTAATTTTAAGTTACTAAATTACGGGCTTTAATGGCCCAATGGTTAGTGTCGCGTGTTAAAAATGAGAAGTATGATCAGATGTTTGTGGTTTCGAAACCTGCGAGTAAAATTACCAAGAAAATTTTGTTATGTTAATACATCTTACCTGCAAATAACGCTTATCATCGAAAGGGCATAAGCTAATCTTATTCTGTGTTAACGTGTGCAGACGTTGAACATCATAATTTTTCAAACTGTCGAAAAACTTCGGTTATAATATTGTGTTAATGAAAATTCAAATTAGATACAACATAAACAGCTTCTCTATGCTCTTCAGTGATGTGATCATGATCACGTGTGCGTTTCGAATATAAAGAATGCTTTCAAATGTGACACAACTTTGTTTCTTGAAATGCCAATTCTTGCACGGGTATAAACTTTAAAGACTCTATATTTAATAACTTCTGTCCTAATATATCCTTCTCTCACACCATTTAAGTTAAAAACCGTTCAACACAAACTTTTCATCAATATACTAAGTAATGATTGTTCAGAATAATCACCTATTTGATAAACATAGTATAAAACATTGAAAATGAGAAGTTTCAATTGTATTGTGATTCATTTAATGAAATCGTGTGGTATGCATTACATATTTCTCGATAAAGTTATGAAGAGAAAGCTTAATATTCAACTGTGATAGTCTTTCATTGAAAAAAATTTAAGAAGACATGCTTAAAAATCATTAAATTTGGTTACTAAGTACATTGTAAGATGTGAGTGTAAAAAGTGCATGTCCATTATTTGATATTTAATACTCAATTTTCTTTGTTAATTTGCAAACGCTTATAATCTTTTTGAACACTTTAGTATAATATTTTTACTAACATACATGGGAATGTTCAAGGGAAGAATTTTTATGAATGATTAAGTATTTCTTTTTATTATTGTGTGATTCATATATTTTTATATTTATTCATCTCTTAATTACAAGTTTGTTGTTGTTGTTTAATATTTTTAAATGGTGTTTTAATTTTTTACATAGTATAAATTTTATTTTCTTCAATATTTTTAATAAAATTTTACCTATTACAATTAAATGTTAGTATATTATATAAATAACTTTAAAAATGTGAAAGTTAAATCGCTTTGCGTTTGAATATATTTCTGTCAAGTAGTAAAGTTAACTTGTTTAAAATGAGTAAACTGCATCGAGTCATATTCTTAAGAGTTAGTTTTTAAATTTAATATTTCAGAATAAAATATGTTTTTCTTAAAATATTCATGCTAAAAAGCAATAAAATTTTTTTAATGTTTTTAACTAATTAAAAAAATTAAATATCTATTATTTCTAAAACATCACAAGAAATTGTATCACGTGATGTGATAATAAATATATGAAAACTAGCATAGGATGCTTTAGTTGAAATTTGTATGAATTAAACTAACAGAATTAATACAACACATACGTATAGGTGTTAAATGTTAGTATAAAACTGATAATCATAAACGATATAAATTATATTTACATGATTAATTAATGGGAGCAATGTTTAGTGTGGTTTTTAAAAAATGAGAAGTTTGATAATTAATTAAGATAATTCCAAGTCAGTGCTTATCTTATCAGCAGATAATGAGGGTCACGTGATCTCTAACGTCACTTATCACATGGTTCGGTAGATAAGCAGGCATGTTATCAGTCAGTCCTTGCGAGACCAACATACAAGGAGGTTGAATTTTCCTAGCCAGGTAAGATTTTCTTATGAATAAGTTTTTAATATTTAGAAGAACTGATTAAGAAAATTAATTAATACGTTAAAAACCTTTTAATGACCTTATGACTCATCAAATCATGTCTAAAGTTGTTAAGGATTAATTATAAAAAATAATTTCTGTTTTAAATTATTAAAGAACAGCTTTATGTCAAAAGTTTAAATTTATTTTCGTAAAGCAGGTATTCAAAAACTACCTAATCATATTCCGTTTTGTCAAATAGGGTTTTTTGAACCGCATTTCTCAACCAAAGTAGTACAACAAAGAGAAAAAGTATGATAGAAAAAAAAGGGGGGTGTTCCAATACATACACTTGCTAAAATTTGATGTTATATGAAATGTTACTATATATATATATACCTTAGTATATATTTATGAAAACCTTTCGTTAAAAATGTTTACTGGTTCTTGTTTCTGAGTGTACACTTAGTTATTCATGATAAGTCATCTAAGAAATATTCCCCAAGTAAATTATCCCCAAGTATGAGTACATTTTAAAATGAACCCTTCGTTTATATTTTTAAACACTTAATTTTATAATAGTTTTAGTTATGTGATCGTTTAAATAAAAGGTTAGTTTAAATCTTCAAATAGTTTAATCCTAAATGAATGTGACACATTCATTATTTTACTAATAAAGTAAATGAATATATAAATATTTAAGTTTTATTTAAAGTTAATCTGTGAGAAAAGAAAAAAAACTTCCAATTTGATATTAATTTAAAATCTGAATTAATAAAATCATTATTGCGACCCAATTGGCATCTTCATTAGTTAATCAAAGTTAAAATATAACGTCGATTGAATTGAAGACTCTGGGGTAAAACCTTATCTAAGATAAGAATGAATCATGCTTTTACTCATTCGCATGCGATAAGTAGGTAAATCCGTATTGCATGAACACAGGTGATTTGAATACTATACGATGAAAATTAATATGTACTAAACTAATAAAATAAGTTTGTTACCTAAAACGAAATGCTTAGATTTAAATATTTTTATAATATTAAATAACAATCAAATAGTAAAGTTTCGTTCTCTAAAGCGCATTTATTTTTTCATAATATTCACGAAAATTGTTCAGTTTGTTATTCTAGTTTAAAAATACTGCTAGTTAATTCTATGTATATATATATATGTGTGTTATGAATGTATTTATTTTTTAGTGCCATTTTTTAAACTGTCTTCTAACCTTTACTTAAAATATAGTCACACTCATAATAAGCTTCAATTGCCCTCATTAATAAATTTCTCATAAAATTTTTAATTCCTATTTTTATCTATCGAAAAAGGAACCCAATTAAATTGAATTGTCTTTTTTCCTTTAATTAATCATTTCTTAAATTAAATGTGACTAAATTTTCCACTCGAAAACAATCTAAGTCGCTTCATAAGACACCCCTTAAAAATAAAGTACCACCATTAAAATTTATTCATTATCCAAAAATAACATCCTCAAACCGGGATCATCAAAAAATAATCTAACTAAATAAATAAATTAATAAAATTAAATTTTCCATTGCTCGAAGATAATCAAGGACTTTGAACAGTTAGGTCGACGAGCGTAAATAAATGTTAGTACGTAAAATTCAATTTTGAAACATATTTTTCATTCAAATTTTAAAGTTATTTTTTAACTATTCTAAAATATCAAGTGTATAACATAGTTCACTAAAAAAAATACTCGAAATAATTCTAAAGTTCCTTCATTAAATTAATATTTAAAATTATTATTCCCAAATTCCCATTACAAGCATGTGTTATTTCATTCATACATATATACAACACATGCACATACGTACAACATACGACACACACATACACACATACAATACATACAACACACGCACATGCATACAACACACACATACATGCATACAACACACAAACATACATTCACACACATACATGCATACAACACACACACACACATATATACACATACATACAACACACACAAAATAATAATAATAATCATTTCAATTAAATTTTCACCAAGGTTCGAAGGAAACCACATATTCCAAACCGTTAGGGCGACGAGTGCGATTCAATGCTAGCACGTAAAATCCCATTTTGAAACATATTTTTTCATTCAAATTTTAAAGTTATTTTTTAACTATTCTAAAATATCAAGTGTATAACATAGTTAACTAAAAATAGTACTCGAAATAATTTTAAAGTTCCTTCCTTAAATTAATATTTAAAGTTATTATTCTCATTACCAGCATGTGTTATTTATGACGGTGGGTAGAGATAAAGGTGGTGGAAGTCTTTCTAAGATAGTCTAAGCCAATATTCACACATGATTCGAAGAAAATTACAAACTCCGTACGGTTAGGTCAACGAGCACAAGTCAATCTCATTGCAAAAAAATTAAAGTCCCCCTATTAAACACTTATGTCCGCAAAATATCCTTCGTGAATGATTAGTCTAAAATAATAATTTCCTCCAAAATATCCGCTTAACTCATCATGTAAGAGTACAGTGGAAAAAAAAAATCAATCTCCCCAAATTCCCACTTAAAATCGAAAAAATAAACTCTTAAATGACACCAAACAGAAAAATTTTAAGTTGCCACATTAAAATTAAAAACCCTCGTACAATAGTATAGGAAAAAACATTCTGTGTACCCAAATACCCGCTTAACTCCTCATCTAAAACACGGTGAAAAAAAAAAAAAAAAAAAATCAATCTCCCCAAAATTTCTGCTTAAAATCAAAAAATAAACTCTTAAATTACACCAAACTGAAAATTTTTAAGTCACCACATTAAAATTAAAAACTACTCATACAATAGTACAGAAAAAAAACATTCTGTGTCCCCAAAATATCCGCTTAACCCCTTATTAAAAACACGGTGAAAAAAAAAAAAAAATCAATCTCCCCAAAATTTCCGCTTCAAATCAAAAAATAAATCCTTAAACTAAAGTTCACCGAAAAATTCCCTTCATTATTTTTTACTCATTATTTTTAATTATCATTTTTAATTATTACCTTCATTATTTTTACTCAATATTTTTAATTACTTTTTTATTAATTACTAATTATCGTTAATTGCTGTTATTCACTTCTTAAATTCCACTACGTACTACACTTGACTAAAAATACCGCTCGAAAAATTCTAAGTCCCTTCATTATTTTTCACTTATTATTTTTAATTACTTTTTAATTAATTACTATTTTTAATTTAATATGAATCATTCATCTCTTAATCAACAGTCAAAAGAACCGCTCGTATCACCCTCATACTAAAGTATGTTGAAAAAATTTCACTCATAATTTTTAATTACCTTTTTAAATGAACAACAGCATAAGTCAATCGAAAAACATACCCCACGTACTGTAACACGCCGAAAATTTTTAAAGTCCCCACATTAAAAAACACCCCCATACTATAGTATGGTTTAAAAATTCTAACTCCCTGAAATTCCTGCTTAAAATTAAAAAAAAAATCCTTTTAACCCCTTCTCTTACAAGACGATGTGAGGAGGAGGAATGTTGAGGAGGAGGAGGCTTGAGGAGGAGGAGGATTGTGGAGGAGGTTTGAGGAGGAGGCTTGAGGAGGAGGATTGAGGAGGAGGAGCCCTCCTCCCTCCTCAGCTCCTCAGCTCCTCCTCCTGGGGTCGGACAGACATTTTTCCCCTACTTCTGAGTATAAACTTAAATTTGGGAAAGATCGATCATCGGTTGAAGTTTTTGTTGATGCTGATTGGGGTGGAAATATTTCAGATCGGAAGTCTACAACCGGATTCATAATTATGCTAGGAAATTCACCTGTAATATGGTCTAGTAGGAAACAACACTCAGTTTCACTGTCCTCTACTGAAGCTGAATTTATTGCTGTGTCTGAAGCATGTAAAGAGGGTGTGTGGTTAGCACAATTATTGTGTGAAATTGAGGATACTCAGAAAAGGCAATTTACGATTCATGAAGACAACCAAGGATGTATAGCCCTGATTAAAAACGAACGAATTGGTCAAAGATCCAGACACATCGATGTTCGTTACTGCTTTATACGTGAGCTCTATAAAGATGGTGTGTTTGATATAAAGTACTGTGAATCTCATAACATGACTGCAGATATGTTTACAAAGCCATTGAGCAAAATTAAATTTAATAAAATGTGTGATAAAATTATTTTTAATGCGGCAGCTTGAGGAGGGGTGTTGAACTATGAGTTCTCGTGCAACCTGCCGTTCAATGTTTATTATGATTTTATTATTTGGCAACTTCTACAAATTCTGTTTTTAAGTAGTTTATATTTTAATGTCTATCATGTAGGTTGTTTATTTAGATCGTACCTTTATTAAATATATTTTTCCTATTCAAACTGCGTTTATTACTCTGCTACCTTGCTACACATTTAAGTAGTATGCTCTACAATTCAATTCTGAACAGTCACTACTCTCTCTGAGTACGAAGGCCAACTCCCCCGTCTCTAACGCTCCGCATCCGAACAGCAGAAGAAGTCCCTTAGAGCATCCCCTCGCTCTATTTATCCCGTTTTCTCTCATCCATCATTCCTTGGGATGACCCGCCTCCTCATTCTTGCACAGCGGTCGCCTTGGAGAAATATCTTTCTCTTACTTGTGGAAATCATCGCCATGCGGTCTCTCTCAACACTTCAAAGGCTCAACTTCCGTGGGGTCTAAAATCAGCGGAACGACCTTGTGCATTAATCGAAGAGTTCACTTAAGTGCTTTATTGAAATCGGCTGACTTTCTTATGTCTACTTTGAGAGTGGAGAAAGATGTATTTCTCCTTCTGAGAATTCTCCGGGATTCCCGTCGTGGGGGGTAATTTTGGAAGCGTGGGAACGAAATTCATCACAGTGGGATTAAAAATAAATTTGGAAAAATCTAAGGTGATGCTCAATTAATTTATATTTAAAAAAAAAAATCATCTACAACAACACCGAGATTATTGAGGTGTAAATTTATATTTCCTTGGACAACAAACATCACCGGAAAACAGTCATGAATGAAATCAATAGAAAAATGAGATACAGATGGAGTGATTTTGGGAAAAAACAATATTATTCCGAAGAGCAACACGCCTTTTCCTTCTATAGTAAAAAAAAACTAGCCTTAAAAGGAATGACTCCTGGAATGATGCTGATGTGGAAGATTTCCGGAACTAACGAATCCGGGTTTTCCACTCCTTCCATGAGTCGAATAGACCAATCAGGAAAGGGTTCCGTCTATGCATCGCCATATGGGTTACCATAAAGAGAGGAAAGGTTACCATCGCCAACAATCGCCAAGTTTGTCGCCAACTTGGTGATATATCGCCAAATTTGGCGACCAAAATTAGTTGTCAAAAGTGACGCCAACTTGGCGATAACTGTAATATTTCGCCAAATTTTTAATTTCTTTACAACACCAGTCGTTTGATACATCATTTGAGAGGTTTGCAACTGTTTATTCATATAATGGATGTATTGTGTGTTATCCCCCATTCTGCTCCCCAGGGGGGACACATTTTTATTTTCTTTACAACACCAGTCGTGTTACAGAAGATTTGAAAGGTCTGCAACTGCTTATTCATATTATGGATGTCTTGTGTGTCACCCCCCACACTCTGCTCTCCCCAGGGGGGGGGGAGTGCGGTCAGATTTTTAATTTCTTTACAACACCAGTTGAGTGACACATCATTTGAAAGGTCTGCAACTGCTTATTCATATTATGGATGTGTTGTGTGTCATCCCCCACTGTGCCCCCCAGGGGGGCATATTTGTAATTTCTTTACAACATCAATTGTGTGACACATCATTTGAAAGGTCTGCAACTGCTTATTCATGCCATGGGTTATTGGCGAGCGCAGCAAGCAGGAGTAGAGAATAATTTGGAATCGCGAAGCGATTACGCGGGGGGTTGGCGAGCATAGCGAGCAGGGGGGCGGGGCCCCCCTAGTTGTTTGAAAAAAAAAAGAGTTTTTTTAATCAATATATTTTACTTTTACAGCAAAAATGTAGACGCTAACAAAACAAATGGTACAAAGATTACAAACTACAAACAACACAATGAAGTATGGAAAGATAATTGCTATGCATAACTAGATCAAGCCGAAAGAGAATAACCTGAATAAGAAGTCACCGGGCCGAAACTAGGGGTGGGAGATAGAGGGGGCCCCGGGCGCCAGAGCGAAGGGGCGCCAAATGAAGATTTTGTATGCCGATATTTCTCACGTCTATATGTTTAATACGATATTGTAAAAATCGTACTGTGTGGATTATGCCAAAGTATAGAAGAATTGAAGGATGATATGGTGGGTCCGGTATAAAGCAGAATCTTTTTCGATTTTTTTCAATTCCATTAATAGGATTTTAATGAATCAATATTTCACAAAGGAGATTATGTAGTTCAGTATTACATATTTTATTATTATATATTTTAAATTTTAAACTCAGTCGGCTGTTAGAAAATTAGTAAGATCATCTTTGTAAATGTACTTTACTGAGGGGAGCGGGGTAAAATTCATGTTTGAACCGACTGCAAAAAAGTCTAGTCACCCCGAGATGTCAGACGAAAGTTTTTGATATCATTGAGTGAATTAAAGTTCTAAAAGGAAAATAAGCTGGGTATATTGCAAGAAGACAAGCAATGAGCGGAGTACAAATACCCTATAGTGGTATATCAGAAATGTAAAACGATCAAGAAGAGGACCTCAAATAATATGGAATGACGAAATCAGAGAAGTGGCCGGTGTTAATTAAATGTCGCGACAGCACAACGCTAGACAGGAAAAAATGAAAAAAATTGGGGAAGACTTGCATCCAGCATTGGAGTGAAAACGGTTATTGTTCATGTTGTTGTTGTTGTTGATGATAGTATATGTGCTTCTTATCTCAATTATTACTATAATTTATTTTGGGATATTTTTTATAACTAGTATGACTTTATTTTTTATTTCCATTTTCCCATTTGTGTATGATGAGGATGACATTATGTTATCTTATCATGGTCTTGTTTACATTGGCTTGATTATATTTTATAAAGTGGATTGCGAATACTCTATTATAATATCTCATATAATAAATATGCGGTATAATTTTAAATAATGTTATAAAACTGTAAGATTATTTTAACACAATAAATAAATAAATTCAACATCTCTTTTATGAGTATACAAACAAACTATATGTAAGTTTAAGGGTGCTCTTAACTGCTCCGCTCAACAAGCGCAAAACGTTTTGACACATTTGCAAATTCATTTTTAACGGAAATATATAAAATTGGAGTGCCTGACTATGGAAGCGATTTCGAATCGAACTTATTTTTCCATTTTATGATAATTAAATTACCTATCCAGTTCTAAGCTATATCGATGACGTGAACACCCGTTTTTCTCCTGCTTTTCGACCGGTTTTTCTACTTTCGCCGGGAAATATGCTCAAAAGTGTCAACTTTGAAGGCTTGTTATGAAAAATCTATTGTGTTTAAAAAAAAAAAAAAAAACAGAAAATTGAGTGCAATTAGACAGTTTCTGATTAATAACACTTGCTATTTTCATGCATTTCCGAACAAAAATAAATTAAAGCATGTGTCACAAAGTTGCCCTTTTTGATTTAAGAACACCCTTAAAAGTATATTCTTATTTATATACATTTATTTTATAATGTCGAGTTCAATACTTAAAATAGCCATTTCCATATCTAAATAATAATGGTATAATAAAACACTTAACCAATTTCATTCACGATAGGGATCTTTTTATTATTTAATTTAATACAATATTCCCCAGCTTTACAAGGACAGAAAAATTCTTAAGTTATCAATTCTCAAATTTTTATTTCTAAATTCCTTTTAAACCTATTTGCGCTTTTCTTTTGTACGACACAAATAATCTCGACATGTATCAAGATACACAAAACGACTTTAATCAAGATGGAAAAAAAAAAAAAAAAAAAAAAAGAAAAGGAAAGAAAAGAAACAAAAAAGAGAGAAAGAAACAAAACCCCCTTGAATTACAGCCAAGAACAGGATGAGTGCAAGATTAAAGAACAATAAGATACTCAGCTAAGCTGATTTACTGATTCGTTTTACTTCCCAAAACAATGGCCACTCACTTTTATCATTATTCCCGATTCTTTGAAGATGAACTTTGATCAGATCGAAGAAAACCCTGATTACGAATTTGGCAAACACAGGGAGGGGTAGGAACATGACATTAGTAGGGTTTTGTCGCTTGTCGAACAAG
Organism: Maratus speculifer; assembly: GCA_964019185.1. NCBI lineage: Eukaryota > Metazoa > Arthropoda > Arachnida > Araneae > Salticidae > Maratus > Maratus speculifer. Next base: position 219,058,729 of record OZ025291.1, read on the forward strand.
CCCCCCCCCCCCAGGCACGTAGCCAGGGAGGGGGCTAAGGGGGCTGAAGCCCCCCCCGAAAGTTTGAAAAGACATTGCAAAATTATTTATGATAATATAATAAGTTTTGTTTCTATTTTCCATTACATTAAAATGAATTAAATTTTCAGCTGTAAAAATATCCATTTATTCAATTACAGTAATCCTTCATTATATCGGTTATTTGGATAATAATTTAATAGATTTAATTTATTTACCACAAAATATATAGATTCTTTTCAAAACACAGTTATAGCTATTTTTATGCGCAGTAAAACTTGATCAAGTGTAATCCCGTATTATTAATTTGACTAAGAATAATTAGTTTAATAACATATGGCATATTAACTTTAAGAGACAGATATAAAACATTTACTTGCATGTTATGATTTTATTTAATTTTCTTTATCTACAGCCATATAAATGAAACTTAGAACGGAAATGTTAAAATGTTTTATAGAGAAAGGAGCCAAAATTTAATAGCCGCCAAAATGTAAAATCATGTGAAAAAACATAATTTTAAAGAAAGTATCTTTGATAATGATGTTATAACTGTAAAACGCTTTTTATTTAAAAAAAGCCATTAGAATGCATTTTTGAAAGTAATGATGCGAAGAAAAATGACCTGGTATATATATATATATAACCTTTAAAGACGCCACGGCGGCATCCCCCAGTCTCTTCACTGAACAACTTTTCTGCGAATTGTTTGCATGTGATGTGCGTAAAGTAGTTGCTTTGTCTGGTTAATTTTCTTTGTATTTTGTAGAATTATCAGCTTCAGGGATGGATACTCTTATGTAGGGATTTTTTAGTTTTTCATAGCACCACTGAGAGAATTTTTTAGCCTGTCAACATATGTATTTGGATAAAATTTATCCTAATTACACTGTCTAGGGGGTGCTATTTGTATAGTCGGCATAGAGGCATTTTGAGTTATGTCTAGGTCGAAGTAAAAATTTAAACAACATTGGCTCAATTTACAGCCAGAAATTTAATTTAGTAATTGAAGAGAAGTGTATTCTGAGTGTATTCTTCAAAAAAGCGAATTTTATTAAATACAATTTCTGGATCTAAAATAATCTTTTTTGAACCATGAATTTAATCAGTGCTAAATTTACGGCAGAGCATTCGTAGCATGGGCCCAGTGCGCCTAATTGTCAAGGGAACCGTAATTCTGAAGGTTTTTTAATTATTGTTTGAAATCTGATGTAGTTTTAATATAAAATGAATTTTTACATTTCATTCTCCATTGTGTTATGTTCATATTTGTATTTTTATAACGTTGTTTGTCTAAAACATCTATCTATTACTTTATTCTAGTGAATATTTTCTTTTATCTTTATCGCTTTAAAAATATGTTATATTAATTCTTGTTTAATCCTTTTCTGATTATCGTCGGATTATTTGAGTGTTGGTGAGTGTAACTTGCAGGCTCTAGAGCCCCCTAATATCTAAATAATTGAAGCTTGTGTTGTCAAAAATTTATTACTAGTTGTTGATGTTGCATACTTTATCTTTCCTGATATATAGACTTGGATAAGAAAAGATAATTAGCATCACACAGTTTATTATAAAACTCATCTAAATTTCATAATTGTGAAATAAGTATTTAAAAATAAATTATTGATTATCATATTTAATTTTTAAAGAGATGTTTTAATAGCAATAATGATTTCTTCAGTAAAATAATTATCTATTTTCGTTTTTTTTTCTATTACTCAATCGGTACAAGAGGTACCGGTACAAGGGGGGGGGGGGGCACCTAAGCACCTGTGCCCAGGACCCCCAAATTTGTAAATCGGTCCTTGAATTTAATGACAGAAAACAGTATTTTGTGAAGAGGCTAGATAAGATGGAAAGAAAAAAGTTAATGATTGCTAATGGAAACTTTTAAATAATTAGAAAATATGATATGAAATGGCAAAAATAATTTTCTAGACGTGTATCAATTTTGTTTTTAATTGCAAAATTACAAAACAACACCATGGATGCACGAAATCTTAAACTGACTTACGTAAAACTAATTCCAATAGTATCAACTTTTTCTGGCAGCAAGTTTTGTTTAGAAATTAAAATTTAGGATTGCTTGGGTGTTAGCGTTAGAAACAATTTGACTTTAATGGGGATTCATCAAGTACTTGATATGAGCCTACAGTATGGCAAGCAACTTGATTCGATATTGCTGTGTAACTAGAGATGACTTAGATAATGCCACGAAGAGAAACATTTTTGGTTCCATTTTACTTTTTCAACAGCCATATAGTTTTCCAATAAGTGTAGGAAAGAAACAAAAATAAGAAAAATAGTAGAAAGATCCAGAAATACTATTTCCTTTTCTTGCATATTCCAAGATGCATTTATTGTAAACCTTGTTTTTTCACGAAAAAATTGGTACAGAAAGGACACAAAAAAACAGGATGACTAGTTTCTACATGTTCCAGACATTGGAAGACAGCCAAATGTGTTTTTTCATGCAATTCTTATAACATATGCAATTAGATTATCCCAAACCGTATGTTATTTTAGCAAAAAAAATAAGATTTCTTCAGGAATATAGCAAATTAATATTCCATTGTTGGATTTTCAAAGAGCTTATGGAAAAAAAAAATCGAAGCCGCTCTAGAACCAAAAGTTGAAACAGTCTTATTTTGCGCAGAGAAAAATACGCCACTTTGAGATGACCACGATCATGACCCTGTAATGTTAGCGAAATCGATATAAAAAAGACTTAGCTAAGAGCTCTTTCTAATTTTGTGCAAAGTCTGGAGAGAATGAATTGAAACGAGATTATAGAAGAGATAGAAATGCTATCTACTTCACTCCAGACATTTAGAATAAAATCATTCAAATATCCTCGGATACAATTACTAAAGTATTAATTATCAAAATAAATAACGTGATCCGTTTTGTTAGTACAAACAAAACGCGTAGTTTAATTGCTGGTAAAACTGAAGCGCAGAAGAGCTTGACTTTTGTGTTAGATATGTGGACTATTAAAAAATTCCACAAACCTGAATAATCCAGAAAATTCTTTTAGGTTTTATTCCAATAAATGTCTTCTCTGACAAATTTCAAAAAAGCAATATTACAACATTGTTATGAACTATGCCCTTGACATGCATAAATGCCTCACATAGGCGTATGATGAAGCAGCTAATAAGTCTGGTCATGTCAGCGGGATCCATTCATAAAATTTCCAGAGTATCCGAAAATTAGGTATGTCCACTTTGAAATCCATCTGTTAAATCTTGCCTTGCCCAACAGCATGCCGATTCCCATAATCCGAAATATCATGGACTTGTTAAAGCAATGACAAAGGTTTTTAAAAATCACTTAAAGGCAAATTTAGCGCTTCAAGAAGCAATTGCATCATATACCCCATTAAACAAAAGAAAATAACTTATCCGTGTTTGTGATACAAAATTTATCGAGAGGCATGAAAGTATATTAACTTTTGTTGAGTTACATACATTTGTATTAGCCCAGAAAATAATTTGAAAAATTCATGGAAGACTTCTTTGGTATCTGGAGCCTTTTTTGACAGTCGGAAGAAGAATGATTTTCTCACAAGCCTGTCTATTTGTGAGAAGATTTTCTGTATGACAAAGTCATAGAGAGTTCTTCAAGAAAAATTTTGAGTCATGATATCGGCTGTAAATTATGTTAAAGACACCCTAATTGTTTCAGATAGATATAGATAAAAATGCAGTAGAAATCTTTTGTGAGGTATTTTATTGTGCATCAAAACTTCAGGAAGACATATTTAAAACTGAAATAAAGATCCTAAGACTAACATTTAGACAGACAACACATACAAACTTTAAAATTAAATCCGCTGAAGAGTATTACAATATCACGGTCTTTATTATCCGCGTAGAAAGTCTTATTCAAAATTTAAATGATCGATTCATTTCGGACGAAGACATAAGATATTTCCCATTACTTATTCCAGGATTTGTTTCACTGGAAAAAGCAAGCAAATTAAAGAACCTTATCGCAATATTTTCACGATGGTGTCAATGTAGCACAAGTGAATGCTTAATATGAATTAGGGTGCAAACAAACTGCTGACACCAACACAGAGATCCTAAAGTTTTTAGTAGTGTAATGTGATGTATTACAATAATATCAAACACTTGTTCACAATCTTAGTTGAAACCCCAAGCAACAAGAGTCAGTGCCGAAAGATTTTTTTCGACAATGAAAATAATTAAATCTTTGCCTCGAATCATTATAGCCGATGAGAGACTGACAGCTTTGCAATGATTTCCATTCATTGGGACATTGGTGTAGATCTTAAGTTAATCAGTATCATGACTAAGAAGAAATTATGATATTGCTTCGGTTGCATTAGTAAATTTACTGTACCAAGAGTACTGCAACCGGGCTAATTTTTACTTTTTCGATTTTGGTTATATATTTTTTATATTATGATAATTTCAATTTCTAACCGGTTACAAAAGTGAAACTAATTTTTAAAAAAAATCTGAAACCGAAATTTTAAAAGTAAAAACTAGCCCGATTGTAGATCGTCCTAAGCTATCCTATGCAAAAATATTAAAATTTAAGCGAGATATTTGAAAAGAACGCCTCCATAGACTTAACTTTACAATCCGGGTCTTTTACATTGACTAGTGTGGGGCCTTAAGCCTTGATTATTTTTATTTTTATTTTTACTGTAAATTATGCAAATTACTTTTGTAAGATCAGAAAAAAATTCAAGATTCAGCCCCTCCCGAAAGGAAATCCTGGCTACGGGCTTGCCCCCCCCCTCCCAACCCCTGCTAATTTGGAAAATGTCGTCAGGGCGACAGAGATAAAGATTTTCTGCTCTCCGCATCCCGTCCGTTAAAAATGTAGTCGCTCGACCGGAACTAATTATGCGCTGCCAAGCGAAGGTCCGGGCGGTTTACAACGAGGTTCATTAAAACAGCCTGGGTGGTGAATAAAGAGTTATTCCGGCTGATTGCGTTTGAGATAGAGGCGTTTTCACAGCGGAAATTTTCATTCCTTTCTCTCCTGCACTCTGAACTGATTGTGCAAAAGCGTGCTAAAAGGAGGTGAAAAGTCAACAAGGGGAAAAGAAATTACTAATGATACTTAATGGATTTACAATGAGCAAGACAATAAGGGAGTGGGACGTTGTATGGCACATGTTATGGATAATTTTCATTTGTTTGGAATTAGGTTAAGAAAGGAAAGAATTAAGAACGTGAAAGTGTGTTCCTGTGCAGCTTTAGAGGTCAGAGATTTACGAATATAAATGTTTTACTTTTTACACACATAAATGCTCTTTATTTATAATCTGGTTTCAATTAATGTAACTATAATAACACAGTCACTTGCCGTTTTGTTTACACACGCGAACACGGCAAGGGTGGAGAATAGTTCTTAGCTTTTGGCGATATTTTATGTCTGTAGCTCATCCAACAAACAAATGTTAGTTATCGAATAATGAGTGATTTTGGACGATTGTCGATTGGAGCATTTTAACAACAGAACTTTTCCTTACTCTAAATCTCATCTTTTACCCTTCGCAAAATTTGGGTCTCATTGTTAAGGCTGTTTTAAATCAAAAAGGGCAACTTTGTGACATATGCTTTAATTTATTTTTCTTCGGAAATGCATGAAAATAACAGGGCTTGTTATTCAGAAACTAATTGCACTCGTTTTTCTGTTTCTTTTAAACGCAATAGATCTCTCATAACACACCTTCAAAGTTGATGTTTTCGAGCACATTTCCCAACAAAAGCAGAAAAACCGGTCAAAAAACAGGAGAAAAAGGGGTGATCAAGTGATCGAAATAGCTTAGAACTGTACAGGTAATTTAATTATCATAAAATGGAAAAATAAGTTCGATTCAAAATCGCTTCCATAGTCAGGCTTTTCAATTTCATATCTTTCTGTTAAAAAAATGAATTTGTAAATGTGTCAAAATGTTTTGCGCTTGTTGAGCGGAGCAGTTAAGAACATCCTTAAAATGTGCTAAAACGAGCTGTGGGGAACTCATGGGGAACTCACCCCCACCCATTGAGGATCAAAATATTCTTCCGGAAGATTTGCGATTATGTGTTTGATAACGGTTTAAATATAATCCTCCACCCCCTTCCGCTAAGCTTCAGCCTACTCCTCCCGCTCTTTTCGAGCTGCGAAATTGGAGTGAAAAATGTCTGAATTTCAATAATAAAAACAAAATGATAAAAGTCATCAAGAGTAAAAATAAATTAGTAATTATATTTAATGGATTTACCCGTAACAACATAAGGGGCCGTTCAAGCATTGTGTAAACATATTTATGTAATTTTGTATTCGTCCTTCCCCCTTGTAAGGAAAAATAAACAAATGACCCCCCCCCCCTTTTTTTTTTACGGAAGAATTTGTGACATTCTAACATTAACACTGTTTGTCATAGATAACTACAGTTAGCGATAAAACAAATCTCAGCAAATTTACATAAATAGACAATAGATATAAAGAAGTTGTGGTATCGAAGAAAATTCAAAATCAGTTTAATACATTGCTACTTGTTGCATTAAGCAATTCATAAAATACAATATAGTTTTTAATATATTTACTGTCTATTGCAAAAAAAAAATAAGTGAAAATGTGTAAGAAATATACCGGGCTTTAATTTATTTAGGCATAAAACTAAAAATTTTAAGAAGAATCATAGGATTATTATGTGTTAAACATTCACATTTCTAATCTGGTGTCCAAGATCTTCGAATCCATGTTTCTGCATTGCCAATTATTATGTTTTTAATGCAGTAGTAGGCTGGAATGTTCTTCGTTCCCAGTCCTTGTTTGCTACATACATTTTTTTAAGTCTTTCAACAATATCCGCAGAACGCTCATCAAAATCATACTCTTTTGCTTTTTGTTGTTAAACTATAGCTATTCTGTTGTGTAATGCTTACGTAAACATTCTCATGACCCCCCCCCTTTTCCCCTTGTCAGCAAAAATTGGCAGAAACAGGACTCTCCCTCTCCCCTCCTGACTGCTTATGCAATATTTGAACGCCCCCTAATAATTATTATTAGAGGCACTTTATTGACCATTTTTAAACACTTCAACAGTGCGGAAAAAAAAAAAAAAAAAAAAAAAAAAAAAAAAAAAAAACTTTCTCTAAAAAGAAAATTAAAGCTGTTCTCAAATCCATATTTTCTGACGCATTTTTCAATACATTCTTGTTCGCTAACTCATGAATTAAGATTAGATGAATAATTCATGAGTAATGCAAACTCATTGGCAGGTGCATTTATTCAGAAACTATGTAATCGAAAAAGCATGAAAAATAGGGGGAATACGAATTTATGTATACTTGTGTATGACATGTTTTATGAGTTTGCAGGAAAATATGGAAACTGGATTGCTTTCAATTTTAAAATCCGCCTTAATAATACTCTAACATTTATTAATAAGAATAAAGATAACCTTTGCTTTTTCCCTCTTGCATATATTTAATAGTATAAAAACTAGAAATTATCAAAAAAAACTTTTTTTTCTTACATAAAATGAAATAAAAACATGTCGAAGTAAATAGATGAAAAGAAAATACTGTTAGTCCAGTCAAAATAGACATTTAACCTATGAAAAATTAGAGAAGAGCTGAAAATTTGCAAAAACGTTTAGGATATCATTCCAAATGAATTCCCAAAAATCTTAATAAATCTGGCTGGAGCAAAAAATTTTATTCAAGGTCAAAGGTCAAATATACAAAAAAATCGTTTTTTCAGATATGTGTTAAACAGTAAGTTTTATCGTAAACATAGCTATTATATAAATTTAAGGTTATTATAAAAAATGAAATTTTCTACAAAACAGTCTTTACACTTTTAAGAGGCTACTTCATTCAAACGAAAAGACCCGTTCATTAATACTAATCCTATGAAGAAAAATTTATAAAGATGTCTCGGTTGTATTTTAATATTTTTAAAGGATTTTTTTTTTTTTTTTTGCAATGGGTAGCTGAAATCGATTTGTATACAAGTCGTTTTATACTTTTTTGATTTTGTTTACAGGTATTTTTTACGAATACGCTTTCATTTTCGGAACCGGTTTGGAAAGCGAAAGCACTCTCCTAAAAAAATATCTGCAACCAAAATCGGAAAAGTAAAAAACGGCCTGCATTCAGATCCATCTTTAGGAATCCAATGAAAAACAATCATTTAAAAACACTGAAATGCAACCGAGATATCTTTATAAATTTCTTCCATAGGATTAGTATTAGCGGACAGATCTTTTAATTTGACTGAAGTAGCCTCTTAATAAATGTATCTTACTTGTTAATTATTCATCTGCGAATTATGTTTCTTGTTTTATTTCCATTTTCTTCTTCCTCTGGTTGCTAAGTTCCTGTCCATTTCTCTCTGAAATCCGATGATCTGGTATTTCTTCACTGATGTCAGAAGCATCATCATCTGTTGTATTTGTGGCAACATTTGAACAAAACTGGCCGTGACAATTGCTATAAATTGGTAAACAAACCAAACCAACAAGTTTTTTTTCACCCATAATTTAAATTGCAACCCTTTGTGTAGTTACAAAAAATTGTAGGGGACGATATTTATGGTGCAAGCGACAGTAGAGTTTTAATTGGCTCCAAATCGTTATTGTTCAATACCCATCCCCAGTTTTCAGGGTTAAGTCTATTACCTAACCATATTTGGACTTGAAAATAAACTCGGTATAAATTTTGGAGAGTAGCACTGTTAGTGGAAGTAGCAATTGTTAGTGGAAGAATTGATACCTGAACAACTTTATTGTGGAGCGTTCTCTTCGCAAAACTTATATATCTATAGCTATGTTTAGAATCAATATTTTTAGGAGCTCTGTACATCGCAAGAAGTAAACAAATTTCATTAGCAATAATGATATCCGGAGAAGAGTAGATTTTCTTAAATGTTTCAGCATAGCAAATTAAGTCATTACTTTTTTCAAATAACTTGAATATTTGAATTTTATCTTTTCTGAAGAGAGCTGACGATGTGTCACAACCAGTTATGGCACCTAAAAATAATCTATGATCTCTACACTTTGGATATAATTCCAAACTTTGCGATGAATACATTTTCGTTTCTATCTGAACTTTTCCCGGTTTCAAGAAATAAACTGTTTTATCAGTAGGCGTTCGTACAGTTTATATGATTAACAAATAGCATCTTCCACAACAACAATAGTTGTACCTGTACTTAACTGTTCTATGGTTGTTTTAACTATAAGGAAGTCACCCTCGTTATCAGCCTGTTTAACAGAAATATACCAGCAGCATTTAATTTTTCGCAAAACATTGAAATAAACCGAATCTTTTTATGAGTATTAGAGAGGAATTGTTTTTGGTTTGTCGGAAGAACCATAAATCGATCAAAAAGTACATTAGCAGTAGAAGATATTTAGTAGCGATGTTGTTCTGCTGCTTTTATATTTTTTTTTATAATCAGCATAACCAGCAAATACTATAATAACGTTGTGACCATAATGATTATGTACATATCAAATGTACATAATATCAAATCAATATTTTCTGAACTGAGGAGATGGATTATATAAGAAAACCGAACATCCACTTTTATCCTCAGTTGCAGGCTTCAAGAAAGAACGAAAGCAATCAAGATTATACTTAGCTTCAACAGCAACTAAATCGTATTAACATCCTATATATACAAGAAAAGTCTTTTCAAAATTATTCGAATGTTTTTTGCTACCTCAACGATAGTATCTTTAAATGAAATTGTTACAACTCGATATATTACGCGCCGACGATCCTTCGTTTTTTTTCTTTTCATTTTCTTCATTCGCTTTATTTCCACAAAATAAACAAAAATTTCCTAAAGCAAAAAGTTGGCTCATCTAATCGCGCCCTAGTCCAAGGTGGGAAAGTGGCTCAGCCAAGGGGGTTAAAACCCCTCCCAGCGCTAAGAAAAATCAATATAATTGCCGCTTATATGAATCAAAGCCAAACTTTTGCATATTTCTTTGGCACATTTAGGAATTCGCCGCTTTATTGGATCAGATTTCGTTTAATAAAGTGATTCAATTAAATGGCGCAAATTCTACTTAAAATTGTGAAAGTGCATATTACATGGATTAGTTAAATAAAAATTGGTTATTTGAACTAAATCACTTTTCTGAGACGCATCATGCTAAAAAATGATGATTTCCTACCACACAGATGCTCTTTGAATTTAAGCATCGTTCAGTGAATATTCTAATTAGTACTGATTCCATTAACTGGCGATTCTAGTAACCGGCAATCATCTTTATCAGAAACTCACCCCCCCCCCCCCTAGAACCGAATTCTGGCTGCGCCAATGGGTGGGATGCTAGTAGTTAATTACAAATGAAGCAAATTTCCGACGTGATTTAATGAGCGTATACAAACTAATGTTCCGATATTTTTATTTAAACAAAACAGAATAATCTCCGCACAAACGAACTGGAAGGTAAAAGTATGCAATTAATCCCTAAAGAAAATTACATTTCCAAAAAGAAACCATTTGACCACGAGATGGCGCGCTTCTATTGCTCAGTGGGATGAGAGGGGGGGGGGGGAGATTGATCACAGCTTACCTCGAGTGTATTGGATAAAATACGCCCGTACCTTACATTATTCTACTTAATTTTAGTATATCTACTTATATCAATCCCATTCAACAGTTAACAACATGAATTACTTTCAAGAAAATGTAGATATGCGAAAATGATAATTTTTGAAATTTTTAATTTTTACAATTTTTGAAATTGCAATATCTTATGAAGGAGGTTACGAAGGTGTGTGTAAAGACCATTTTTGTAGAAAATCTTGAAATATTCAATTTTTATGGCAATTATTTTTATGATAAAACTCACCGTTTACCAGTTAACTGAAAAAAGCTAATTATTTTATCTTTGACCTTTGACCTTGAATAAAATTTTTTGCTCCAGTCAGATTGACTAAGACTTTTAGCATTTTATTTGAAATGATGTTCTAATCGTGTACACAAATTTCCAGCTCTTCGCTAATTTTTCCGAGGTTTCAATTATTTTTTGTCTATTTTGACTGGACTATGTATTTAAGCTAAGCAGATGTCAACACCATGTTTCCCAGAAAACAAGCTCCAGAAAGATTTTTCAGGCTACAACTCACAAGATAAGCCCTACTAAAAATAATATATAAACCAGAAATAAACCCGTCTTTTACTTCTCAAAATATTCAATATTTAAGATAAGAAACACATTGACTTTAGAAAATATTCCCCAAAATATAGCAGGCTTAAGAAAATAATAACTATTTGTACATCACAACCCCAGGTAACACCAGTATCTTTAGGTGGCGAAAGTTTATTCAAGAACACTAGTAAGATTTTAAAAAGGAAAAAAAAAAAATGCTAAAGAAATTTTTTTTACTGTAGGGGCATTATGCGAACTTACATTTAAATCAAAAACAGTTTACTTAAGGATTATTCAAGATTATGCCTGACACATTTCCATACACTAAAATTGAGGCGTACCTATAGCCATCATAATATTTATGATCTCATGTAATCATGAAATAATCTCAGCAGTTGCTGAGCCAAGATTCTTCACCTGGGAAGAGTTTTGAAAACACATAAAATGAACAAGTTCGTTCTTTGATAGATAAAAACTGCCTGAAAAAGCACAATCACCCATAATAAATTTAGTATTTGTGTGTTTTAAAATTTCATAGAAGAACATCTTAAATCTTCAGAAGGGAAAAACAAAAAAGAGAGTAAGGAGCAATAACAGTACTTTGCTTCTATTGTTCCTAACCCCACAGTGACTGAGAGGTTCTGCTCTCAGAGCTGAAAAAAAAGCGGTGCTGGGTTCGAACTCAATCGCCCTCGTCGGCCTAACCGTTCTGAGATTTCGTGGTTTCTTCGAAACTCGGGAAATCTTGCGTAAATACGGGTTAGGTTCCCTTATAAAGACCCCTACGGAGTGCACTCCTTTTGGGCCTACATTATATGGATGCTAGTACGGATCATATATTTTCTTGAAGATTTTTTCTGAAATTTCATAGGGGACCGTTAACAAATTGAAAAAGAGCGAAGATCTTTTAGATTACCCTGTCAAAACAAATGTAGCAAAAGCGTTCAAACTGCTGATTATGATTAAGTGGCTTATTATAATAAACTGTGCTTATTTTCAAGATTATAGCCTGTATACATGTATTTTTGTTTAAATTTATCACTCAAAATGGCTGCACAATCAATGTGCCTCCAAGGTATACATATCTCCAAGCTACACTACCTTCCCCTATACAAGACAGAATATTTTAGCACAAATGTATTCATAAAATGTAGTGGCGTGATTTTTTGATCAATTAGACGTTGACGCCATGCAAACAAAACTATAAAATAACATAGAATAATAACATATAAGTTGCCCAGATCTATAGACACAAACTGTACAGCCCTAGAAATTGACAAATTATTGCTTTTACTTACTATTAATTGCGATATCAGGACGCAGTAATAATCCTTTGATATTTTATTCTTCTGACATAAAAAAAAAAAAAAAAAAAAAAAAAAAAAAAGATAGCATACAAATTTATCTTTATCCTTTTTGGTTTTCAATAATGAAAATAATGGTCTCTCTTGCTTAAAATAAATAAATAATAAAAATGTAGGTCTGCTACTGAAAATAATCAAGAGGGGTAATAACACAGTGGGTGGCATTATTACCGCGGTATACATTTTGCTCAGTATATTTTAAACTACAAGCTACCTCGCGAACACCACAATACTTTTTGATAGTAAATGAAATACACTATGCAAAAAAATAAGTATTTCCTAATAAATATATAGTCTTCACATCACAGAACTTACTTAGCAAATTATAGATCGGGCGTTCTTTCTTACATTTTTACTGCAACGTAGCAGGGATGTAGTGGAAGATATACGCGAGTATACTCCGTATATCTTCTGGATTTTTTTAAAGGGATGCCGTATACTCTGTCTCTCTCAAGAAAGCTATAGCATATACACTCTAGGGTATACCCTCTGCTTAGAGCGTATATCCTATGTTGTTTTTACGACTCCACCCCTGAACGTAAGATCTACAAATGCAATAAATAAACTTTTAGCTGTTGTTTGTAATTCAGGTGACTCAGAGTCTTTCAGCGCAGAACCCGTAGTGCCATTTCCTCAGATTCCTTCATAACTATGCGAAACAGTAGCACTTTGCGTTATACCCCTGCCTGGCGTTATTCCGCCAGGACACCTTATAGTAACAGAATATTATTGGTACTTATATCTAATGAAAAAAGAAAAAGTAAAATTTACCGGTTATGCTTTTGAGAACAGAAATGACTTTAAGAATAAATCAGAAAATAAGCAGTTTAAATTGGAATAGATTCTTAAATTGGGAAAATATTTGTATTAAATATACTGTTATTCATTTTTTTTTTTTTTTTTTTTGTTTTTTTTTTTTTTTTTTTTTTTTTAAAGAAAAAAAAAAAAAAAAAAAAAAAAAACAAGAAATTTACGTAAAAAATTAAGAATTTCCGTTGTGTACGGGACATGTATCGCGAAGGGATCGAAATCAAATCTCCACGAAATGTATTATCCGCACCCAGAGTTTCTATGAAAAATGAGCAATAAATAACAGAGAATATACGCCAATAAATGAAGTAATGTTTCTAGGCGCACTTTATGTTAAAATTCCTAGAGCGAAGAGGATGATGACATAAAAGATCTCTGAAACTAATCTCATTGTTTCCTGAGAATCCCCTTTCATTTTATATCGAAGCGAAACCTTACATTTCCCTTAAGAATCAGGAGGTATTAAAGGTAAGAAAGCTTTAAGCTACCTTCAAATCTTGTCCGAGAGATATAATGACGTACGTTTTAGGTTGGGAAGTATTTATTCCTTGCTGGTACTTAATAAATCAAACACGCCGAATTTCTAGTTTATTAAATAACATGAAAATGTAGTCATGTTATTCCGTAAATCAAAGCAGATAATACACTCAGAAATGCATATAAATATGCATGTAAGAATTCGATTCTGTATGCAAAGTAACTGTAATGCATTTTGAATTATTATTTATTTGTTTCTATTTGTTTGTTGCAAAATTTTTATTTGTTTATTTTTCATATGGCTGAATATTTAAGTATGATAATCGTATAAAGATATGACAATTTGTAATTTTTAGTAAATCTTATAAAGGAATTCTTATTGAACACTTTGTATGAGAAGTAAAAGTGCGTTTTATAAAGATTTATAGAAGAAATTAGAGCTCGTACCAGAAATTTTGTAAAATAGAAAACATAATGTGCGATCCAAACACACGTGACTTTCGTACAGTTAAGTTTCGCACTCACTTTCGAAAACTTGCCCGCATATAATTTGTTGGTTCAACCCTTTTCGGTCCGGTGACTATTTACACAAATTTTATTTGATTTTACCACTTTTTAAAAACGAGTTGCTTTCGATTGCATAATTTCGAAAATGCTCTGAAGCAAATTTTATTTTCCTTTATTACTGGTGGCAAAAACACATTTTCTAAAGATACATCCCGAATTTGGAAGAACGATAGATACTACTTCCTTTTTCCATGATCACTTAGTGACAAAGTGGTAAACGACATCCTTGTGACTGTGATCACAGTCCTGAACAGAACAAACATTGAAAGGAAGAGATTGTAATCTCAGTTGTATGATTATTATTCCGCATTCATACCACTGAAAATTGTGAATAGTAATTATCTTTTACTTTATTTACGGAATATGTAATGTAAACACGCCCTCTTACTTGCCATTTGCCTAGCAGTAATTCAGAAGCAGGTTGATTCACCTCAGAGTTCGGTTTTATACATACGAGGTGGAACCCGTCGAAATTCAACGAAAAAAAATCTTTAACCTTTTCAGTCCTGAATGTAAATAAATTTTTGAAAAAATGCTGGAATAGGTTTATTTAACTAAGTTGGCTTCTAATATGATAGAAATGAAAAAATAAATAAATTTCATGTACCAGAGTAGCAGCAAATTGAGGTCCACATATGTGGACCTCAGGACTCAATTGCATAAAAAGTTAAATTTTTTGGACAATCATTGCAAGCATTTAATTATTTTTAAAATTGCAGAAACAAATGTTTTTGAACAGGTAAATACTATTTTCTATTGTTTTAAAAGTATTGCATTAATAAATCTTAAATTTAAAATTTTTGAAGTATTTTTTTATGAATTTAAAAAAAAAATTACCAGAAAACTTAAAGTTTTTTCTTTATTTTTTATTTAGTGTGAAAAATTTCAAAACAATTGTTTTTCAAACTACATAAATAAACTTTACATTTTATACACATTACTCTGGTTTTGTATTTGCATCCTTCTAAACGACATTTAGATGCATTTTTGTTGTCAACAAATCTTGTTAAGTGTCCAACATTGTCAAGGCGTTGACAATATTTGTTTTTGCTGCACAGAGATAATATGCAAGTTATTGATCACAAAGATCTGTATGGCCCATACATACATTGTACATCTTCTCTACAGAGGGCTGTGGTACATTTATTTTTGCCTTGTCTTCTTTTGACCATCTCAAGCACAACGAATTTGGTTCACTTCCAACGCATGTTAAAAGAAAAGTAACAGATTTGTTATCTTTCCATTTAAGTATACAAATCTTCTCATCATCTCTAACCACTTCATTCAACTCTCCTCTTTTCAGTTCTTTATCAGGTCTCAATTTTTGTATAGCAGAACCAATTCTGTTAGACATAACAGTACCTGAGAAATAAATTTTGTTATGCAGAAGGTATTCTACACACTTCAAACTAGTGAAAAATCTGTCTATATAAATTACGTGATTGAAATTCTGGGGCACAGTTTCAAACAACAATTTCACAATGCCCCCACCTACACCAAAATCTCTCATATCATCTGAGGAAATATGCCTTTGCCAACATATATACAAAAATTTAATAATATTATTTTTAATTAAAATATTATTTTATTATCTAAAATATTTAAAAAGATGTATAGAGAAAAGAATTATTTACAAATTTATTTATATAATTATTCCATTTATATATTTTTAGTAAAAAAACCTGTTGTATATCTAGTTATAATCTCCAGTTGATCCATATATTTTTAATAAAATTCTATAACTGCCATGAATAATATTTAAGTATTTTTTTAAGGAAAAAAATAAGCTGAATTCACTTAATCTAGCTAATAAAGCATATTTAATGTTAAAACGACACATATTATGAGTTAATTAAATACCTCGAAGCTTTATTATTATATTTAAACATAAGAGTAATTCTTGATTTTAAGCCTTTTTATACGCTTTGAGTACTGAGGTCCACACACGTGGACCTCAACAAAATGCTACTTTTTAAATAAAAAATATCATCAAATGAACAAAATAAAGATGTCTGGTGAACATTTATCATGTTTTTAACTATACAAAAAATTATGACACCTTAATTAAAATTACAATATAGACAAAAAGTAGTTACTTCTGCGCAATCGCTGAATTGACCGCATTTTTAAAAATAACAATTTCAAACAAGTGTATCACCACGAAAATATGCCTGGTACTGCCATTTATTGGAATCTTTTTGAAGCTTAAACTATCAGAAATGTAAATATGAAAAAAAAATTGCAGATAATTTTCATAGTTTTATTATAAACAGTAAAGATCCAAGGTCCACATATGTGGACCTCAGTAGCGAAGAGGTTAAGGAAGATCTGTTTCATTGATTTATAATAAATCTACAAAATTAGTTATAATAAAAAATACACCTTATAATGATCAGTCTAAATCTAAAACAAATATAATTTTATGGTAAAATTAATAAAATAATATAAAACTCAGTTATCCAAATTACTGAACGAAATAAAACCAAAATTCACCGGATTTTATAACAGACGATATCTTTGAAATAGTGTTCGCATTTTAATTTCAATTTATTTATTTTTCCAATTAAAAAAAAAAAAAAAAAAAAAAAAAAAAAAAAAAAAGTGGAGTGATTCGGTTGTCACAATTACAAAATTGGTTCTAAAAATAAAAATAAAAAATTAATGTATCAAAATTAAATTGCGATACAGATTTGAAACAAATTGCACTTAAAAGAATATTTTTTTTCTCACGACGGTGTAAAAATTTAAATTGTACTATGTTTAGAAGTGTAAAATTTGCAATACCGAAAATTGCAAAATTGAAATTGCATGGGAAAATCTTGTGCATTTTAATTTCTATTTTTTTTTCTTCCAATTTTAAGAGAAAATGGAGTGTTTCTGTTGGCCACAATTACAAAATTGGTACTAAAAGCTATAAAAAAATGAATAGAAAGAATTAAAAAGAAAAAAAAAACTTTCAGAAAATTTATTCTTTCCAAATGAGTTAGATATAAATAGTAGAAGAAAGGGTACCTAAGTATTTTCCCTGGAAGGTTTGCTCTCCCCCCCCCCCAAATATTCTCCTACCAGAAGACCATATTTTATTTCATTTTATGTTTTTGCTTCCTGACTTTCTTGTGTGTTAATTTTGTTTTAAACCTGTGGGTCAAGGGGACAGAACCATTGAAACGAAAGAAAAAAGAATGAATTATTTCAATCCTCCTATTTCTAAAATTATGGGGAGGCTATTTTCTAATAATTCAATTGCATTTTAAAACAATTTTTTTCCTTTTTTTTTTTTTTTTTTTTTTTTTCATTGGATAGCTGAGGTGCATCAATCCTTTTTTACTTTTTCGATTTTGATTGCAGATTTTTTATATTTTTTTTATAATGATACTTCCATTTTCAGAACCGGTTTCAAAAGTTAAACTAACTTTATAAAGAATATCTGGAAACCAAAATCGAAATAGTAAGAAAGGAGCAAGGTCGAGATGCACCTTAGCTAAACAATGTAATAAATAAATAAATTAATGAAAATGCCGAAATGCAATTAAGAGATTAGCAAATAACCTCTCCGTAGGATTAACTTCGCTCGCGAGCGCTTCACCTGACGGAGATAGAAGTTGTTGAGTGCATTGCTTAGCAAACCCATTTTCTGACGCATTCACTAATTAATTTTTAAAGTACAAAATTGACAGGTCTCACTATTGATGCGATTTGGAATCGAAATGAGTCTTATTTTCTTTTTCTTTCTTTCTCGTCCCCCCCCCTTTTTTTTTAATAAATAAATTGAGTTATAAGCGATTTTGAATCAAGTGACATCCAGTTATCTCTGGATACTTTTTCTCCTTTCATCCAGAAATTCGGTTCGATACTCTTACTTTGACGGAATTTTCTGAAAGATCTTTTATGTTCACTAAAAGACGGAGAAAGTCTTTCAATTACACAGTTTATGGATAATAACACCTGCCAATTGCATGTGTTTTCTAATAAAAATTATTACAACTTGTGTCATAAAGTTAATTTTTTGGGTTTAAGAACAGCTATAAAAACACTGAAAATGTCGCAGGAAATCAATATTATTCAACGGATAGTTGAAGTGAACAGTTTTCTGACTATATTTTTTTTCAAATAAATATTTTGTAGTAAGACAGTTCAATTATTTATTTGAGATCTAAATTATAATGCTTGTCTGAGAGAAATTTATTTCGATTAAAATGTTAATTTAACAATCTTACCCACAAAACAGAAATATATATATATATATATATATATAGGCTGAAAATAAACATAAGTATTCCATGAACTAAATGAACTGAGATTGTTATTCACATTTAAAATAAGTTTAGTATACTCTCAGAAATTCTTTCTTTGTCGCAGAGGTACTTATTATATCGCAGGAAATATTTTCGAACTTTTTAAAAATACACCAAAATCACTTTTAGCAATGTAAGAACTCATTATTTTTGGTTTAGAGTATAGCTTTCGTTTTAAAATTCTATTATGTGAAGAATTTAATCGCATCGTAATTCTTTAAGGCCATTTGCACCCAAATATTTCAAAAAACAACGATTTTGTGTTGCAGTAATAGTGGAAATAATGTTCTTTTGGAGTTTTGAACAGTATACATTATGAAAATAGATAGCCATTGCTTACTTAATAAGAACATTACTGCAACAACATGGCTCATCTAGAAATTTTAATTTTAAACAAGTGTGCAAGAAGAGTGGTAGGGATATTGCCATTTCCTTAGTTTTAGTGTTTAAGTAGCTAAGCTTCTTTTTTATCTTGTGTTTAAAAATAATGCGACATTTATTCTTTCTAAGCAATTAAATGAATTAAACACTAAGAGAAAATGTAACTAAAGATTCGGAAGGGTGAGACATGCTCCAATCTCCCAAATTCTCCAGCAAACGATCATTTTTAATTCTACAATTCCTTTACAGGGCTTCCACCGACGACTATTTCTTAATTCTAACTGGCACCATTTTTATAACACAGAAAGTCTTAAGGGTGTTCTTTAATGTATAAAGGGCAACTTTGTGACACATGCTTTAATTTATTTTTGTTCGGAAATGCATGAAAATAGCAGGTGTTGTTATTCAGAAACTGTCTAACTGCACTCAATTTTTTTTTTTTTTTTTTTTTTTTAACACAATAGATTTTTTATAACAAGCCTTCAAAGTTGACACTTTTGAGCACATTTCCCGACGAAAGCAGAAAAATCGGTTAAAAGCAGGAGAAAAACGGGTGATCACGTCATCGAAATAGCTTAGAACTGGATGGATAATTTAATTGTCATAAAATGGGAAAATAAGTTCGATTCGAAATCGCTTCCATAGTCAGGCATTTCAATTTCATATGTTTCTGTTAACAAATGAATTTGTAAATGTGTCAAAACGTTTTGGGCTTGTTGAGCGGAGCAGTTAAGAACACCCTTAACAGATACTTTGTCAACATTGGTAAAAGAAATAAACTTCAAAATTTAAATTAGAAAAATACCGGTGCGAATAGAATATAAAAATAGTCGCCTGTAGCAGCCGTCCTTTACTTTCATCTATTTAAGGGTGTATTTCGATTCATACTACTTATTTTCCGATTTATTTTTAAATTCATTTTTGCCCTCATATGCACCAAACTGGCAAATTGTCTTATTTTGAAAGTACACAAGGTGCCGTGATTGTCAATTCTTTGATAAATGCAGAAAATATTGCAAAAAAAAAGCAATCAAAAACAGCATTTTGAACAGATTTTCCTCTAGCAGGAGATCTGTGAACGAAAAGAAAGGTCATACTGAGAAGATAATTGTTTATAAATCAAATTCTAATGAATTGAGCATAAAATGACCTCATACGTCCTTTCAAGAATATCCTCAGCAAGTTTCATCAGCATGTTTCAAGTTTAATTGCCTTTTTTTTTTTTTTTTTTTTTTTACGTAGGATAGGATTGCCGATAGCTGATAGAGACCATACAAAATTTCCATACTGATATTATATATACATCCTCATATTAGGTCGGTCGCGAAATTTTTTTTATAATTAAAGGTGGATCGCGTAGTAATAAAGTTTGGGAACCACTGTTTTAGGCATTTGGTATTAATAATAATAATAAATACTTGTATAATTCTCTTTGCGCCATTTGCGATTCTTTTATTTTAAAAATATATTTCACACTTTAAATTAAAAATAAAGATTTCTTTTCTGAAGGAATAATGTGCAATAAAGCGCAAAAAGCATGACGAAGTAGTAATATCCTTTAAATCTTGTAATGCAATATTCTCGAAACATCTCCAAAAAGTCTTCCTTAGCCTAGATTGTCATATGAATATGAATTGAATATTACGCAAAAAGACAAGCATTATTTAAGTTTCAGACAATGAAATATTTGTTAAACCTCAATTAATTGATTTGGATAGCTAGAGAGAATAATATTACTGTAAAAGCAATTTTTTCTAAGAAATTAAAAAAGAGTGAGAGAGAGAGAAAGAAAAATATAATGAAACTGGGTAATAATAATTATAATGTACACTCGCCCGAAAAACAAAGTGATAGAGAGAAAGAACATATGATATATTTTAATCTCTAACTTTTGAGAAAAAAACAAGGAAATATCTGTTGGGCTGGAAATTATGTCTTCTTTCAATTTATGTTAAAAAAAAAAGAAAAAGAAAAGAAAGGAAGAAAAGAAAAGAAAAACAAAATACGGTGTCATCTTCATATTAGAAGATTGCTTGGAAATCCCGATGTTAAGTGCATTTGCAATCGTTACAAAACGGATTGCAATGAGGACAATTTTTAAAGCATAACCCTAAAACTACTTGGTTTTATTCAGAATTCACATCTGTCAAAATTTAAAATTCGATTTTTGTTCAAAGTATTTTGGCTACAATTCTTTTTTCTTTTAAAAAAAAACGTAAAAGCTTCACTAATATGCATTCGAAATTATAGGGTGGACAAGCAATTTTTGAATAATACAAATTTTGTTGCTTTCTTTTTATTTCTTATTTTATTTTTATTTTATTTTATTTTTTTAGGAGGGAGGGGGGCTGTATTTTCGTATAAGTGAACTATAAAACTTATTTTAAAAAACCGTAAGCCAGTTTTCTGATCAAGACACTAAATATTCAATCCAGTGATATCTTGAAACTCTCTTTTTGAAAGCATATTACATATTTAAAAGATTCAAGATTTTTATTTCTTCGTCTACGAAAAGAAATTTCCAGGTAATTTACTTACTAATGAACCTTGAAACAATTTGTGAACATAATTTCCTCTTAATGTCTTTTTGTAAAATAAAAAAATATAAAAACATGAATCCATAAGCGTTTATGAACTGAAGCATAAAAAATGAAAACAGAAATGGGAAACGGAAAATTTTTTAAGACCCAAAGATTATCTCGCATTTTGTTCCTTTCTTTATTTTTTTGACGAGCTATGTTACTGAAATAATATAATGTATATCTTCTAAAAAAAAAAAAATAAATAAAAAAAAAAAAAAAAACCTTGTTATCGATCTTTCTTTCTTTCTTTCTTTCTTTTTTTCTTTTTTTTTTTTTAACTCTATAATGTTCAGAATTTGACTGCATAACAATTAGGACAATTTGCATCCAAATAACTCAAAAAAAAAAAAAAAGTAAATGATTTTGTTTAGCAATAATGGCGGAAATAATTTTTCTCGGAGGACTTTTAAACCGTAACATCCTGCGACATGGAGATAAATGACATTAGTTGGATAATGAGGACAGCGCTGCCGCAGCATGGATCATCAAGAAAATTTCTTTTAGCACACGAGGTATCTCCCTCGTCGCATTAAAAATAGCATTAAAAAAAGAAAGAGAAAAGAAACACATTAACCGTAATGAAGCTGGGTGATAAATGTAATGTGCTTTGAAAAGAGAAAGAGAAAGAGAATAATTGTAAAATTTATAAAAACATTCTCGTCAAGTTTTAACAATAATCAGTTTTAAAAAATGTAATTTCACAAATTACAGCATCTATTTGGAAAATGACATTTTTTAAAAGACTAAAATTTAAGACTTACAAATAAATTCTATTAAAAAAACCACCTTTTTTTTCTTTTCTTTTTTTTTTTTTATTTTTTTTACTTTTAATGTAACGTTTTAGCTAAAGGGGTGCTATGGGCGGCTCAGTCTCCCCCCCCCCCCCTGGAAAAGATTCCAAGGTCACTAAATGAATATACCATGAAAATAACTTCTGAAAATTCAAAAGAAATTCTCTTCAAAAATTTGATTTAGTTTTGAGGACCTTTCACAGTTTTGCAGAATCAACAAATTTTATCTAAAATAAGCGTTTCAACACTCGCTCATCGCTGCACATATGAAGCAAACATGATATTTAATTTTTGACAAGTTGTACACTCAAATTTTTCATCATCATATTCTTTTCTTAGCATAAAATGAAGTTATTACAATAATTTAATAAGAGAAATAGTGCCTACAATGTGAATATGTATTAATTTATCTATTTGCGTCAGAAAGAAAGAGGCTAAAACTATGAGCTCTTCCTCTACAATCTCTTGAGCCCCCCCCCCCCCCTCCTATCGTTCATTTACAGCTACGGTCCTGTAACAATTACTTCAATTGTTTGGTTGGTCGATATATACGAAAAACCAACCATCACCAGTCTAAACCAAAATCTAACTACACCTAAAGTTGTGTGAAATTCCGTGCATAGTTCTAGACTCTTGAGATAGAGCGCCCATAAAATTTTTGGCAATTACATAGACAGATTCACAGACAGACATTTTCAAAAACACATCAAATCATAGTCACAATCTTCTAAAATATATATAACCATCGAAAACCGGAAATCGAAATTCTTCATGAATCCAATACTTTTTGCAAAGATAGGGGAAAGTAAAAAAAATATTAAAATAGTATTAAAAATCTTATATATTGTGATAAACTCTTCAGTTTAAAATATCAGTTTCAGATCATGGAGAAGAGTTGTGATATTTTAAATTTAATGGATCTGAAACATTTTCTAGCGGATATTGCTATTAAAAAAAATGAAAAAAAAAAAAAAAAAAAAAGAAAAAAAAAAAAGAAAAAAAATGCCAATCAAGCAATCTGATTTATTATCATTATTAGTATTATCAGACTGGCAACACGGAGTATTTGTAAACACAGAAAACATAGAATAAATTCAGTTTTTCGAGACAACAGCTCAGCCGCTATAAGTCTCAAAAATCCCCCCTCCAAACAAACAAACAATTCAGTAAAATTTGTTTCATATTATACTAGCTGTTCTGCCCGGCGTTGCCCGGGTTCATCAAAAAATAGCAAGAAGGCTCTGTTGTAACAAGATCCAACGACGATGTATTTTCTGTTGTAATCATAACATTTCTTTTCATTCAATCTGTGAAGTCTCTGTTCTTCGTTCTCTTCATATAATTTTCTTTTCTTATACTCATCATTTCTGGACAATCGCTCTCGACGCTTTTCTTCTGATTCTTCGCTGAGAATCTTTCGATTTATTAATCTTTGCTTACTTAATCTTTCTCTTCTCTTTTCTTCAGTCTCATCGCTGAGAATCTTTCGATTTATTAATCTTTGCTTACTTAATCTTTCTCTTCTCTTTTCTTCAGTCTCATTTTCTCTTCTTTTTCTATTCTGCTCTCTTTTCTTCGCCAGTCTTTCTTCTCGGTGTTCTGGGGTTTCGTTTGCATATCTTTTTTTATTGTTAATGAAGAGGTCTTCCATTTGTTCTTCCATCTGTTCTTCTTTCTGTTCTTCCATCTGTTCTTCCATTTGTTCTTCCATTTGTTCTTCCATTTGTTCTTCCATTTGTTCTTCAATTATATTCGACGATTCACTGTTTGAGAGCCTATCTGTCCTTTTATTTATAGAAGTTCAAAATGAAAAAAGATTTTCTTAGCAGACGATTTTTTGTGATAAATACATTATCTGTTTTATATTTCTTCTGCTTTATTCCTTTTATTTATAGAGTTCAAAATGAAAAAAGATTTTCTTAGCAGACGATTTTTTGTGATAAATACATTATCTGTTTTATATTTCTTCTGCGTTTACCTAAGCTGTGTAAAATCTCTATAAATAAAAGGAATAGAGGATGAGAGCCTATCTGTGCCTCAATTAATTAATTAATTATCCAATTAATTATCCTCAGAATTCCTTTTATTTATAGAGATTTAATTACTGACAGTTAATTCTTTGATTATACTTCTATGTAAGGTTACTTGGTATGACAACACCTAAAATAATGACAAGCATTCGTATAACCGTGAAACATAATGACATTATATAAATATGTCTATAATAATTAAAATACGCTATTACAATCGTGTCAAAAGGAACACAATACGACCTTTACTATTCTCATATTTCTAGTAAAAACCTGGGTATATTTCTGCTTATGAAATATATCTGACAGCTATTTCTTCATCTGGATTGAAATATGAATTTAGTGATTAAGTTCAAATGGTGATTTTCATTAGCATTAAAATATAATAACTTTCTTTTAACTCATTAATTGTTATTCCAGAATATTTAAAATAAATACAACTATAAATAATTCATGGTGGCAAATTGAACATGATCTAAATTATTATAATAATTATAATAAAAAAATGCATGTTGTTGTTATTTATTATTATATAAGATATAAGATAATGGTATGCTTAGCAATGTAAACAATTATAAAAAATTAACATTTAATTGGATAATACTCCTAACTAAGTAATCAAGCAAATCTTTAATTGTTGTCTTTCAATGCTTGTAAAAACGTGTTTTTCTAAGAGTTTTTTTTCTTTCTTTCTAGGCAATGCCAGAAAAGATAATAGAAGAATGACAAATGAAGAATAAACAGACTGAATGTTATGTTATGGTAATCAAAACAGAATAAAAGGGCGGCATGATGAATAGAGACAATGGGTGTAAATGATTTTTTCCTGTTCCTTGTTTCGAAAACTAAATATTTTGAGGGGTAAAAGAGTAAAAAGAGTACATTAGTATTATTAAATTTGTATTACATTATATACAGAGTGTCCACTTTCAATGGTGGCCAATGGCTAATTTCTAAACTGTTAGTCATAGACATATAGTTCCAATAGCAAAAATGTTTTTAAAAAGGTAAATAAATATTTTTTTAAGCGATTTAGGTCAAAACAAAGTTTATTAAAAAGTACGAAAATTAAATTTTTATACGGTACCCCGGTCTTATAAGTGATATTTAGTAAATTTTTACCACTACTCTAACAAGTTAGACAAAAAAGTCATTCATCTGCGATTAAAATGACCTACTAATAATCCTTTTGCTGAAAAATAGGGGTCAGTCACAAGTTTACTGGAAATAAAAATAAACATCAGATATAAATTTAACATTAAACAATGAGAGAAATATAATTTTAACAATATTATTTTTAAATTTATATTGATGTTTACATATTAAAGCAAAATGCACAACTTGTACTAAAATATAAGTAAAAAAATAACAGAAATTATGTTAAATTAAATTATGAAAAGCTATACTCACAATTCGTTACAAAATGATACACATTAAAATTCTAATAAGTAGTAGATAAAGGAGAGTTCTGCGGCCACAGGCGTGATGCGTGATGAGCAATGAGCAATTGAGAACAATGCTTAATTGATCAGACTCATCTTCCTCATTATCGCAGAACTCAATTATCTGACACTGCTGTTAT